>PVHP010016657.1:0-18542 GCA_004024765.1 Zapus hudsonius
GTCGCTGTCTCTCTCTCTCTCTCTCTCTCTCTCTCTCTCTCTCTCTCTCTCTCTCTCTCTCTCTCTCTTTCTCTCTCTCTGCTTAAAAATGAATAAATAAAAAATGAAAAAAATGGGCATGGTGGTGCCCGCTTGTAACCCTGGGCTGGCGAGGTGGAGACAAGTGGATCCCTGGGACTCACTGGCCAGCCAATCTAGCCTACTTGGTGAGCTCCGGGCCAATGAGAAGCTCTCAAAACAGGTAGATGACATTCCTGGGGATGACATCCACGTCTGTTCTCTGGCCTCCACATGCCCACAGGTGTGTACCCACATAAGTACAAACAGGCATATATATGCACTTGTTCATTAAAAAATTAAGAACAAAAAATAATGAGAACAAAGCCAGGAAGTAAGCATGACTAATTTAACTTGCAGCCAGGTTAACTCATCCTTTAGAGGACCTGGGCTATATATTATCTCTCTGCTGTCACAGGTTTTTTATGTATTATTATTTTATTTTGTTTTAGCTCTGGGCCAAGGAAAGTGATGTCTTAAAGACCTCTCATTTTGAAAGAGAAGAGAATAGGGTTCTGTGGGGTCTAGGACACCCACTGAAATCTTTGTCCCGTCTCCTTCCTCAGCCTCGGCTTGGACTTCTGCATTCCCATTAAACACACGAATTTTACAAGTGCAGAAAAGTGATCATCTGATACCTGATGGGAGGGGCACAAGTGTCTTCCTTTAGAAAGTCTTTTCTTGCCCATGCAAGGAATGGTGTCTCATACCTCTCATCCCTGCACCCAGGAGGCTGAGGCAGAAGGATTGCTGTGACTTCGAAGCCAGCCTGCGCTACAGAATGTGGCCTTGCTTCAAAACACCAAACCAAAGCAAAACAAAGAAGAATCTGGGCTGGAGACATGGCTTAGCAGTTAAGGTCTTTGCCTGCAAAGCAGAAGGACCTGAGTTCAGTTCCCCAGGACCCACGTAAAGCCAGATGCACAAGGTGGCTCATGTGTCTGGAATTTGTTTGCAGTGGATGGAGGCCCTGGCACGCCCATTCTCTCTCTCTCTCTCTCATAAATAAATAAATAAATAAATAAATAAATAAATAAATAAAATATTTATTTTTAAGAAGAATCTATGTCCTCCTCTCCTGCGGGGCTTCAGCGTGGAGGCCGGGTCTCTGCTCGCACAGCGCAATTTCCAAGCTGGAAAGCAGCTCCTTGGCTTGCAAAGCCTTACTCCCCAGCAGCCGCTAGCAGACCACCTCCGTCCATCCCATGGTGCTTCCTTCATCCAGTGACAGCGGCTTCCAGGCAGAGCTGCTTTGGAACTAATCATCTGACACACTGATCTATACGGCTTGGAGTCCTGATGCTCCTTCTTCCAGGGTGGTGACAGTCGTTATGTGCTGGCACCTGCTGGGTGGCCTCAGTGGTCAGTTTTCAGACAGGCTAAAACCCAAGCCAGCACAGCATCAACCGACCCCAGCAGTCCCCCTGTGGACTCGCAGACAGTTAGTCACATGCTAATGAGGCCCTGCTTCTCTGGGTTGTCTCTTGTCTACCTCGGTCACTTTGCATTAAGCTGCAAGTCCACTGTACTTGACAAGAAATGGTTGAATGTCATTTTTCTATTTCGGCGATATCGACAGTCTCGCTCAAAACTATCCATCTCTCCCACATCCCAAACACGCACAAAAAGACAGGAAAGTAGAAGGGGACCCAATTGAGACAAGGAAGGGTTGGCGTGGGAGAGGAGCCAGTGAGGACGAGTGGGGTGAGTGTGATCAGAGTGCATCGTGGACGTGTACAGATGTGCCACACAAAGCCCATTGCTGTGTGTAATTAATGCATGCACATCAAAAATGCAGGAAAAAAAATGCAGGAAACACACCATCCACAGATCTGAATGAGGAAGCGCACGGCTGGAAGCTGGTGGGCACAGAGGAAAGGCTGACTCTGGGAGGTCTATAATCTCCATGGTGACATCTCAAGTGACACCAGGGGTCACAGGGGTCACGGAAGGTCGCACTTAAGCACCACAGAGCAGGGCTGCCAGAGTTTCTTGGAGTGGGTCAAAGGAGGTGAATTCACAGAAAAACCAGCCTGGGCACAGTCCAGGAGGGGTCAGAGCCAATCAAGATGAGGTCCCTTCCTTTCCCTGGGAGTCTGTGTTTGTTTGGGAATTTGTTTCCTCATCACATCTTGCCTCTGGCGGGCTTGCTAACCAGACCTTCAGCCCTTGGATGCGTGTGTAGTGTGTATCTCCAGTCTGTTAGGAAATGGCCTGAGTGCTCCCGGTTGATGGAGTCCCTGGGATTTTCTATGGCATCTGCAACAGCCATGCAGACTGCTGCGTGTGTAATGGACTGGCCGCATGCACATCAGCACCAGGCACCCTTGCATGTTACTCTCCTCCACGGAGAGGTAATGGAGCTCTTGGACCGCAGGATGTCTATATTTGCTACTTTATCTGTTGTGGTCTGGATGGGGTTTGCGACTGGAGGAGCCTATGGTCTAAGCTCCCTTACCTTACCTGGCTTCACCTGGTCCATCCAGGATATCTCTTAGTGTCCAGGCCCTTAACTGAGCCACATTTGCAAAGTCCCTTTTACCTGATAAGATAACAAGATGGCAGGTTTGGGATGAGTCCTAGGAGGACGGGAGCTGGGAGCTCCTCAGACAGACCCTGTCTGGCTCACATCCCATCCACCTGCCACCATGTCTGGCACACAGTGTTTCTGTATTAGTTATGAGCAAATATCTGACAAGGGTAGAAGGGGTTGTTTTGGTTTATAATTTAAGAAGGGAGATGATCCATCATGGTGAGAAAGGCTTGCAAGCCCGAGGACCTTCGTTCGGTTCCCAGTACCCACATAAAAACTGGGCATGGTGGTGCCCGCTTGTAACCCTGGGCTGGCGAGGTGGAGACAAGTGGATCCCTGGGGCTCACTGGCCAGCCAGTCTATCAGCAGCTTAGGGCAGGAAGTGAGGCTGGACTATGAAACCTCCAGGCCCTCACTCAGGGACTCACTTTCTCCAGCAAGGCTCTCCTTCCTAAAAGTTTCCACGACCTTCCCAGCACAGAGATATTAGCTAGGGATCAAATGTCCAAACACATGAGACTATGGGGGACATTTCATAGTCAAACTACTAAAGAGATCATCATAAATTTCAAGGAAAATGAGCTCAACGGTCTCCCCTGTTCTCCTAAATTGGACTCTGTCACACCTCTGAAGTCCCAGGAATGGTCACCAAAATTTTGGAGATTTTCCTCCCCTGGCCCTGGCAAACTGATAACTCTGAGACTAGAACCTTCCAGACTGAAGGAAGAATGACAAGCCATCAGGTTGACATTTTCAGCCCCCAACTCCTTGCCAAAACACACACTGTGTCTGGCAGGACAGGAACCCTGAGTGAAACCTACCCTCCACAGGATGAAACGTACCCTCCACAGGACCCAGACTGGCAGTACCCACACTGTGCCAATGCCAGGTTGCTCCAGGGTCCACACTAAAAACAGACCAAGCTATGGGATGATGAGAGACACTGCTGAGGTTCTAAGGAAAAACCCAGGCACCTAGACAAATCTGTCCTTGCCAGAAACACTCACCAACTGAAATGAGCTCTGTTGGGAGACCCATCATGGCCTGGGCTTTCGTGGACATTTCCACAGCATGTCTTTCCATGGCCCACGTATGCTCAGGGTGGGCATGGCCTTCCAGCCCTGGTTATTAGGGTGGGCATGACCTTGTCTAGCTCCGGTGATCGTGGTGGATATGTCCTCGCCCAGCCCTGATGGTCAGGGTGGGTATGGTCTTGTCCAGCCCTGGCGATTAGGGTGGGCATGGCTTTCCAACCCTGGTGATCATGGTGGATATGTCCTCACCCAGCCTGATGGTCAGGGTGGGTATGGTTTTATCCAGATCTGGTGCTCAGCCCTGGTGATTAGGGTGGGCATGGCCCTGTTCAGCCCATACGCTCTTCTGAGCATGGCCTTCCCCTCTTGTCGGCACATCTGTTTCTCTCTGCTTTGCTAGTGGTCTGTCTCCTTTTAAGCAAGCTGGTTCAAACCACAAATTCAAGTTTTTAAAAATCCATGCTGAGAGAAAATTATATTTTCCTTCATAAATGAAAAATGCCTAAGGGGAAAGAACATAAAGGCAGCCACCAGAACACAGGAAATTGACTCTCTGCTGAATTCCAGACCAGCTGGAGATGTTGGTGACAGGCTCCTAACAGCCAGACCCAGCAGCAACCTCAGCACCAGGCAGAGGCCTCCATCCTCTCCCTCCCTCTCTCACTCTGTCTCTCAGAATGGGCTCATTCCCTGTGAGTTCCTCCTCCACACCCTCGGAGCCTGAGCAGGAAGAGCACATGCCTGCCCCGCTTGCATAGACGATGAGACCAGCATTCTCACCCAAGTCTGTAATTAACCATCCCCAAAGGCTTTTGCCACACTCCTACCCACAAGGCTGCTGGCCCTGGGACCAGGTTGGGCAACTCTAAAGACATTTATTTGCAGCTTCTCTAACCTGCTCTGAGGGAAAGCAGAGGGGATCCACCTGAAAGCCCAGCTTTGTGCAATGACGGGCAGGGCAGATCTGTGGCTCACGAGGCTGATTCCACAGAACACCAGCTCAGCCTGCGCATCTACTCTAAGTCAAGGTCAGAGCACTTCCTACCATGGGCCAGAGACAGTCTCCATGGTGACCACTTCTCTAACCAACTGTCCCCGGGAGCAGCTATAGAGAGTCTATACATACCCGAGCTTAGCAGATATTGTAGACAGTTCTACAATGCCAGGGTGAATATCCAACCAAACATAGTTTTGTGGGAGGAAGGGATTTATTTCAGGTTTACAGGTCCAGGGGAAGTTAATCAATGGTGGAAGATTCTGGCTCTCATTCATAAATTCAAGTAGAGGGAGAAACCACAACCAGTCAGAAAGCGCCAAAAAGTAGTGAGCACGAACCAGCAGCAGGCAGGACCCCCAGAGCTCAAATTTCTCTGTAAACTTTTGGGATAAAATTCAGACCCATTCTCAAACACACCTTTGGGCTGGACCTCAGGATCAGCCTCTGGTGACACCTCCTCCATCCAGGCAGCTGGAGACCCAAACTTTAATAAAATGCCTGAGACTGTGGAGAGCAGACATTCCAACTACCACATTCTACCCCTGGCCTCCATAGACTCATGGCCATCTTACATTGCAAGATGTATTCAGTCCAACTTCCAAGGTTCCCACAGTCTTTACCAACTTAAAGATGGTCTCTTACCTGTGAGTCTCGTATAATCAAAACGTTACATATGTCCAACATATAATGACATAGAGTAAACACTTCCATTGCTATAAGGCATAACAAGGAGACATTGGACCGAGGCACAATTGTGACGGTTTGATTCAGGTGTCCCCCACAAACGAATGTGTTCTGAATGCTTGATCCCCAGCTGATGGTAGTTTGGGTATTGGAACCTTGTTGGAGGTGTGCTGTTGGGGGTGGGCTTATGGGGGTTCTAGCCAGCTTCCCCTTGCCAGTATTTGGCACACTATCCTGTTGCTGTTGTCCACCTGATTTTGGGCAGGAGGTGATGTCCACCCTCTGCTCATACCATCATTTTCCCTGCAATCATGGAGTTTTCCCTCAAGTCCATAAAACAAAATAAACCCCTTCTTCCACAAGCAGCTTTGGTAGGGTTCTTTTCCACGCAGAACTGAGAAAGCTGACTACAACAGTTTTGGAACCAGAGAGGGGGATCTGTCGTAGCTGCTAAAACCTGATTCTGTGGCTTTTGGCCTTTTGGAACTTATTTGCAGGAGAAATGTGGAAGGATTTGAAACCTTGGCCTAAGAGACACCTTGCAGTGCTGTGAGTATAGATGTTTGGCTTATGATAATCTGTAGCTTCGTAATTTAAAACTTATTTCTGTGCCAGTAATTTTAAACTTCCTTGAATTTTCCAAGATTAACTATCATGCCTTTCAGTTCTAGATCTTCCTCCAAGCACATCTGTCCATTGCTTTCAAATTCAACCTTTATCAACATTTGGGGAATGGCATCAGAATGCAGCCTTTATACCAGTAGCCGAATTCCTTCCCCTTTAAAGTTATTAAGCCAACACATTTCTCTTTGTACTTAGCATTTTCAAACTCTCACCAAAGTAGCCTATAAAATTTGGCTTACTGATCTGGAAGACATCCTCAGTCCACCCACATTCCTGCAGCACACAAGTCCCAAAAATCCACATGGTCAGATTCATCTCAGTAACACCCCAACTCTCTGGTATCAAATTTCTGTTGCAGACAGTTCCACAATGCTGAGGTGAACATCTAACCGAGCACAGTTTTATGGGAGGAAGGGATTTATTTCAGGCTTACAGGTCCAGGGAAATTTCCATCAATGGAGAAATACCACCAAAAAGCAGCAAGAATGAACCAGCAGCAAATGGGATCCACCCCCCCCCCAGCTCAAGCCTCTCTACATACCTGTGGGCTGAAATTCAGATATATTCCCAAACATACCTAGGGGCTGAACCCCAGAATCCACCTCCCAGTGATTCCTCCTCCAGCCAAATAGCTGGAGACCCAAATTACTAATTTTAATAATATACCAGAGACTATGATGAACATACATTCAAATGACCACAGTGCAGTTCCCAAAATATTTACAAAAACAAGTGAGTGATAGCTTCTACTTTGTGAAACAAGAATCTTAAAGGTGCCTAGCACACAGGATGTGGAAAACACTTAAATCCCCCAGGGCTCAACACAGGAAGTGACAGGTATGTGTGTGATGAATACCTCTTGTTAACAAGGCTACGGCAATACTCATCCTACTGTTCTGGTGGGCTCTGTGCTGATGTGGCTGTAAAAGCTGGGACCCTCCTTTATCCTTTTCAGAGCAGCCTAAACTAGTGATGGTTCACCAAAGTCTGATTCCTGCACCCTCCTTATGAGCAAACCTAAACACCTTGCACATGCCTGGTTATGTTGATGGGAATAGGGGAGGGGAGAAAAAAAAGCAGGCAGATCCTGCTAACTCTAACCATTTCTGATTTCTGAATTCCAGCTCCACCACTGACTGACTTGTCATCTCACCACGTTGTCTCACCTCCCCTAGCTGCCAGGGTGGATGATCTTTCCACAGTGCAACCCCAGCAGGCTCCTGCCTCTGTTCCTTTTCTCACAAAATGCCTGACAAGAAACATGGATTTTTAGCTCACAGTTCTATGGTGGCTGGGGCTCTGGCTATGGCGGTGGGAGCTGGAGGCACAGCTTGTTACATTTCTACCAATCAGGAAGGAGACAGAGAGAGAGACAGAGACAGAGACAGAGAGAGACAGAGAGAGAGAGAGAATCAGCAAAGCCTGGACCAGGCTACAACCCATAAGTCTCCCCACAATGACCTACTTCCATGAGCAAGGTCACCTCTTAACAGTTCAACAACCTTCCAAAACAGCACCATCAGCTGGGGACTAAGTAAGCCTGTGAGGGATGTGAAGGGCATTTGACACTCAAACCATAACAGGCCCAGGACCCCTTACTTACTTACTTAATGGTTCCTGCAACCTTCTTGGGCTCATCAGCCCTTTAGTGGAGGCACACTGAGCAGAAGGGTATATACCAGACCCTTAGCTGGTTATCTCTATGGGCATCTTGGCAAAGATGAAGAGAGGCTACCCATGGTGTTTCCTGAATCTCTAAGTCATGCTTTGTTAGTTTTTTAATGCTATTATACCAAGCACACTGAACTGAGTGGTTTGAAGCAATATCCTATACACACACACACACACACACACACACACACACACACACACACACACACATATATATATATATATATATATATATATATATAGCCTACAGTGTCTGCAGGGGGAACCCCTCTGAGCAGCTTAGCCAGGAGGTTCTGCAGAAGGTGGAGGCAAGATGTTGGCATGCGCTGGCCTTCCCACATGGCTCTTGGCAGGCTGCGTCCTTCCTTGTGGCTGCTTGCTGGGGGCCTCAGCTCCTTGGCACAGGCTGCCTAAGCATCTTCAGGCTGTGGTGGCTGGCTTCCCCCAGACAGGAGGATGCAAGAGAGAGCAAGGAGCAGGCTTTGACGCCTGGCCTGGGGGTCACATGTCACCTCACTTATGCAACATTCTGTTCGGTGGAAGACAGTCGCTCAACTACGTTCACATTCAAGAGGAAGGGAAGTAAGCTTGAGCTCTTGAAGGAAGAGCATCGGTGAATTTGTGAGCATGTTTTAAAACCACCTTGAATGCACGTGTTAACTCTATAGCCATGTTGGCCTATGGGAGCATGTGGACCCACCTAGATCTACTTGAGCCTCGTGCTCAGAGGAGCTCCAACAATGCGTTTCTCTTCCCAGAGCTTCGGCTTCATCAGTAAAGGAAGAAATGATAAGGCACTGGGTGTGGTAATGCACACCTGTAACCCTAGCCTCAGCTGCATGGTGAATTCCAGGAGAGCCTGAGTCCTGTCTCAAAAAAGTGAAAAAAGGAGGAAGACGAGGACGGGGAAGAAAACACCTCATTTCTAGGAATGGTGGAAATTGAAGGAGCTCATGCATCTGATTGTGGCTGTGTCTGTGGCTGTAGACTGGGCCTCTACAGCCTGGCACCTCAACTATTCTGCAACCCCCAAGCCCTAGCCACACGCTGCATCCCTCGGATCCCTGCCATTCACACTGCTTACCAGACTGCCTACTGTTATAGTTATTCCTACTGCTATTAATAACCAGTTTTCTTCTGTGCACACGCCTAAGACATCAGATACCAAAGCAGCTTAGATTTTAAGCAAAGTAAAACAGGGGAAGCTTCCTGTTTCCAGTTCATGAAAAAAATCAGTGGTGAAGTCTCAGCCTGGGCACACTCGCTAGCTGAGGAGGTATGTCCCGGTCACCTCGGGCCAAGCCCATCAGAGCACACTTGTTCCTCCTCCAGAAGAGAAAGGCTCATCTTTCTGGATTGTTCTATAGACATATTTGTTAGCACACAAGCGTGCAAAAGATGCTGCCTGCTTTCTGTCTCTAAGGCAGCCATGTATCAAAGGGTATAGAGACATCCATAGGATACAACCAAGTGGTTTGAGAAAACACGATCAATCTTATCAAAGGGGTGTGGAAGTCTTCCCAGTCTCTGTAAGAGATCAGTAGGCAGGGCGTTCGGATGCTTACCTGTAAGGTATCCATCAGGAAACTATAGACGAGACCCCAGATTGCAGCCCACCTACATCTCTACGTCAGAACTTCAATATGGTAGGAAGTTCTCTGGAGTCCCTCTCTCCTCTCCATTAGTGGAGATGAAGGGGTGGGTGAGGGAACCCTTTTCACTTGGGCTGAGTTCCTTGGGCTTGATTTTATAGTTAAATTCTATCATAGTTTCCTGCTACGTTCCATATTCAAGTAAAATACTTTTGCCTAAAGATTCATTCTCCAGGCCATATCTTTGGGTAATATATATACTTGGTGCTTTCCTTCTTCTTATATTGAAAACCAACTCTTACCAGAGTTGTATCACGGAAGGTCGCACATCCAGAAAAGTGCATCTGAGCCTTTCAGTACCAAGATCCCTGGATCCCTGACCCTGTGCTGCAGGTCTAGGAATGGAGGGCTTCCTAGAAAACAGAGGCCACAGCAGGGCTCTGCCTCCTTGGATGGCAGGTGCTTCTTTCTGGGGAGGATGTCACCTCAGCTCCAGCAGCTCCTGCACTGTCTGCTCTTGACCATGAACATGGGAGTGGGCATCAATGCAAGGCTGTGACTCTGTGGACGCTCAGTTAGACATTTTTGTCCAATCACCCCACTTTCCCCCCTGGCTTGAGATCGAATCTAACCATGTAGCACAAACTGGTAATTCTCCTGCCTCTGCCTCCCTAACCCTGGGATTACAGGCTTGTGCCACCATGCCCAGGTTCAACACACTCTTGTTGTAGATTTCTTAGGGATTTGGGTGGAATCAAGTGGAAAACTATCACATGATTATTCAGCTTCTATTCCAACAAAATCTCTTTGCAGCTCACACTGCTCCTGACAGGCCTGGCAAAGAGACTGAGTGCCAGTCCCACTGGGTGTTTGAATGGATGCTGTCACCCATGGGAGCTGCTGAGAAGGCTGGAGCGCTAGTATCACCTGAGATACTGAGAAGCCACAATGACTGTTTTTATTAAACCTGATAGTCTTCTCTGCGGCCCCTCCACCGGGACCCCCTGGATAGCATAGGCCCCTCCAGATCTGAGTTGGAGGTCGGGAGTCAGAACCAGACCTCTGCTCTTCTTGTGGTATGGGAGAGGCCAGTACAGAGCTTCTGAATTCTACAGCTGGGTGAACTTGGAGGTGCAGAGCCTCCTTCAAACCCGTGACCTTCAAGCCTAGGGCGTGGCAAGTTCCATGTGGTGCCACTGTCACTGTAAGTCCTACGCATCTACGGTCACTTCTCATGAGTGGTCCTTCGGCTGTGTCTAAGGTGATCACTGCTGTCTCAGTAAAGGCAGTTACACGATGGCTTCAACAGGAGTGCTAGCTCCAGGCTAATGATGAAGGAAGACGCATTGTGAGAAAGACTTAATGTCTTCCATGAGCACAGGAGGAGGAGAAGTGGCATGGCTGTCTTCCCATCTTGGTCTCAATCCTGTGGTATATTTCTGTCCCCCAGTTATAACTAGGCTGTCAAGTGACAACTCTAAGATTCAACAAAGGGGCCACATGCTGTCCCAGGGCCTCCAGAGTTCATTAAACGCTCTATAGAGTCATTCTTAAGAGATGTCTGGGCGGGTAGCGTCTATCCGCTGGTGTGATGTGTATGGACAGATCAGCGGTCCTCTGTGCACAGATCAGTGGCAATTAAAGCTGAGAGACCAAGGCAGGGGAAAGGGGCACAACCAGGGCCTTGGCAGAAGTAGAACCCAAGATGACATCTGAAAATCCAACCAATCTTGGGCTGGAGAGATTCGGGGAGTGGGGTCGCATCTGTACCAAACATGTATATCCATGCTGCGGGAGTTATAAGTCATCCAGAGACTATCTAAAGTGCACGTGAGGAAGCTCTGGCCATGCCCACGTCCTCTGTGGATTCTGTATTCCAGGGGCCCTGGATGCACAGGGATAGCTATACACCATCTCATGCTCTTCCCCAGGTGAGCACAGAGTGCCAGGGGCCAAGCTAGAGGCTCTGGTGACTAGTTCATTGAATGTCATAGACTTAGAGGTTGGGTTGGACCGCCAATAACTGAGTTCCCTCACTGTCTATCCACACTGCCTTGGAGTCATGGGTTAGTAGTGGGGCTGTGAAACCCTCCCCATCAGCCCTTCCTACCAGCACAGACCAGTCTGAGCTAGCAGCCTCCCCTCCTCCCTCACTCTGCCATCCTGGTCCTACCTCTGCAGGACCCGGGGAAGGGGAGTCCTGGTGGCAGGGGGTCCTGGCTCCCCTACAGGAGGTCTCCCAGCTCTGACACTCTGTATCCTCTCAAACATACAGATACCAAGAATTGTCCAAGGGGTATTGTGGGTTGGCAGGCCTGTACTTGAATCTGAAACCCACAAAAGCTTCCTGTAACCACACATTCTTGGTGTCATTATTAAAACCAGAAAGATATTTCCATGTCTTCAAACTCTTGCTGAAACGAGTCACGGCCTCATGCCGTCATGCTGTCTGCCTGGCACTGCTGTGTCGTGTCCACAGAGCCATGGGAGGGGTGGGGCAGTGGGCAGGAAGCCTGCATGTGCTATGCTGAGGGCATCTTGTGGCTGTGAGCTGCAGGCACGTGTGAGCGATTAAAATTCTTCTCCCAGCAGAAGACGGTTCTGCGGTTGGTACCTCTCAGCACCCAGCAGCCCCGAGTCAGGTCTCCCCAGGAGTCTGGGTCCCCACCTGCAGCCCATTTCCTGGTCACTATCCCTAATCACTGATTGGCCATGCTGGCCTTTGCCATGGGGAGATGGAGTGGGCATATCGTTAGCAGTCAACCTGTGTCTTCTGGAGCTTCCAGGAGCTGGGCTTGGAGAGCCAGGGTCCTAGGACATGTGTTTGCTGTCTGGGTCTGATTTCCTGACCATGATCACAACGGTCAACATTGGGACCATTTCCTAGGTTTGTTACGCTCAGGAGTGAACTGCAGTTTACAGAGCTTGCCTCTTTCATGAACTCAGAAGCCTTTGAAATAGAGGCTCGCTGACTTCCTTGCAGCAAGGAATGATCATCTGATATTTTTTAAAAAATATTTTATTTATTCATTTTTTTCAAGGAGAGAGAGAGAGAGAGAGAGAGAGAGAGAGAGAGAGAGAGAGAGAGAGAGAGAGAGAATACACCAGGGCCACCACCTTGTGGATCTGGCTTATGTGGGTCCTGGGGAATTGAACCCAGGGCCTTAGGCACTAGAGGCAAGTGCCTTAACCGCTGAGCCATCTCTCCAGCCCGATCATCTGATATTTAATGGTCACCTTCTTCGCACCAGCTGCTTTGCCAAGTGAGCTTGACCTTGCACCTCGCTTCCCTCTCATGGCTGCCCCTTGAGAGACGGGTGCCTCATTCACAGATGGCAATACCAGGAGCTTGGAAAGGGGGTGGTAACTTGCCCAAGGCCACATTTTCCAGACATTAGAGCCAACACAGCCCCCCCAATGTCCCAGGTGGGATTCTTTCTTTGACGCTGTCCTGTGTCCCCAGGCCAAGGATTCTCTTCTTCTGAGCTCATTGAGGTAACCCCCACCCCCACTCCATTTCTACAGAATATCAGATCAGTTTCCCTGACTGTTAGGACCCCTGCCGGTAATGTAGTGACCCTTGCCAAGCCTCCTGAGTGAGTTTTGGGATGTGGAGCTCAGGAGACATACCCCACTTTGGGGGTGTTGGGTGCTACATGCCCCAGAAAGCCAAGATTAAGCCTGCTCCCTAGGAGTGGTGGTGGGAGGGGGGTGTTGGAGTGGCACAGAGAAATTTTCCATAATCACAACCATATGTCCTGAAAGAAAGCGAATAGTTTTTCCCTTTTGCACAAGGACCCTGGAAACTACTTCAGGAAATTAGCTTCAGCCCCTGATTAAGTTAAACTCAACGTGTCAGAAGGCAGATGGAGTGAACATGTGCCTCCGAGAGCCATGTGGGTCCCAACGTTGCTAGCCATTAACCAAATTAAATCGACAAAGATACTGCATATAGACAGAGAAATTTGCAGAGTACCTTGGGTGAAACTAAATCCTTCAAAGATCGGATCGTTCGTTTTTCATACGGCTCTCTAGGTAGACTTGAAATCCAACCCCTCACTGACTGAGTTATTAGAAGGAGAGTCCACACGGAGCAGAGAACACGTTTGCTGGCGTTTGGTCTGAAATTTCAACATGTTGCTAAAATACAAGGAAAGCACCGATCTGCCTGGCACCTTATGGAAGGAAGCACTTACTAATAAGAGCTATAATTCGTGTCCTTGACATTGAAATGAACAACAATGGCCACATTGACTTCATTCCTCGCCATGGGCCTGCCGTCCACACTTCAATTTCCTTAGCATTTCTATGGGGTTGGCATCTGGTAATGGGGCACTTAGTGTGGAGAGGAAATGGCTCCATTGCTCTCATTAATGTGCAACAGCTCCACCCGAACCCCACTTTCTGACCAGCGTTGAGGAAACACTACATTCTCTTGAAGCAGCTCCTACCTTTTCCTTAGAACAAGAGACTTCATTACTGAAGAAAACAAAGGTGGTCCCAGTGAGCGTCTGGATGCAGGCTCCCAGCAAACTGTCTGGCAGTGACATCAGAATCATAAGGTTACTGGGAGAGCAGCAGGACTTGGGGTTGCATGCATAAGCCTTTAGATCTTAAGTGTGAACTGGAGGGTCTGTGTTGGTTTTTTTTGAAAGCTCTGAGGAAACTTGAGTAGGCATCTCATCTGTGGGCTACAGTGGTCTCTGCACCTCCAAGGGAGCCTTCCCCTATGGTGGCCTGGAGGTGGTTACTCTGGGCACTGCTTTTATTTCCTTGTGTTCGAGACATGGTTTGAACACCAAGGTGCCAGCCAGTTTCAAAGTGAAGCGTTACTGGAAATACACCCATGGGAGTCTGGAGGTACCTCTGTGTGTGTATATGCCTTTTTTGAGAAAGACTTTTATTTTCAAGCAGAGAGAGATAGAGAGAAGGGGAGAGCAGGAAGAGAGAGAGACACACATATATTGACAAGCAGGGCCTCCTGCTGCTGCAAATGACCTCCAGATGCATGTGCCACCTTGTGCACCCGGCTTTATGTAGGTACCAAGAAATCGAACCTGGGCTGGCAGACTTTGCAAGCAAGTGCCTTAACCACTGAGCCATCTCCCCATCCTTGGAGCATGTCTCTTGTTCTGTCCCTCTTCCCTGGCCAGAGCATTCAGCTTCCCAACAAAGAAGTCTTCCCGTTGCTCAGAGCCAGCCAGGCTGAAACCCGAGGGGCCCCAGGTGCCTCTGGCTTGTCTCTTTGCAGCCATTCTCACATCCCTCATTGGGGCCATTGACATCTTTTTACCTAGCAGACTTGTCTTCCGCCTCTCTGGATCCTCTATACAAGTTGCTCAGGAGAGCAGAGAGCCGGGCTATCAAGACGGCCGGCTGCTTTCTGCTCTTGCCAGGGATCAAGAGGGAAAGCTGCATGGAATTCTCACTCCCAACTTCCAGACAACGTAAAAGCGTGCAGCCTGAGAGATGTTTGGGAGTCCAAAGATAGGCGGGGCATGCTACTGTCGTCTTCAGCATTTGGTGATATTGTAGCCACCTCACATTCCTGGGCCTTCCGCTACGAGCTGAGCCATTCAGAATTAATGTCTGGGTGGACACACTTATGGCCCCACAAACTCTCCTTCCTCCTTCCACTTTGCAACCTTTAGTATGAGCTCAGCAGTAATCCTCAGGGTCCGGTACTCTTCCTGACATTCCTTGGGAAGAAAATGAATGCCAGGTTGGATCCCCTGGAAGCCACCTTCGAAGACTCCAGGCGCTGAGGTCTTTCACCTCCATCCATCTCCACCACACACACACACACACACACACACACACACACACACACACCCTGTTTTCCTTGCTCACTTGCTCAGTCCTTATCCTGGCCACGTGGATGAGCCGTAGGCTGTGTCCATCCTGACTGCACAGCTCACTGAAAGCTGGAGTTTTGCCCAAGACAGAACTAACATCCACACCTGTGTGTCCTGGGAGCCCATCCCTCGTGCCACACTTGACCTTGGGCTGCCAGTAGGGTGTCTGTTTGTGTCTTATACCTCTGAAGTCCTCCAAGTGCCCAGTCAAGTGTCGGAGATGCTTTGTAAATAAAGAGCAGAAAATGCCGGCAGATCGGGCAAGAGGATGTCAAGCAGACACATAAGAACACAGAAGTCCTGTTACACAAGACGTGTGAGGAAGATGTGCCAATGTCGGCCATCAGTGGAAGCAAGTAGGAAGCCAAGGCCTGCCCAACCCCCAGAGGAAGAGGACTGTCAGGATTGGGATGAGGTTAAGTATGGCGGAACCTTGAACCCTGGTCATTAACAATTCGTGTCTAACGGTGACCTAAGTTGGCATACATACATCTTTCGATTTCTGGTCCCTAAAGGGTGAAGAAACACTAATTTACAACTGTCCTGTAACACTCATTGCTGTGAGCTGACAGGCCCCACGTCCTCCACTCACTCAGCAAGGAAAAACACAGTGGCCCATTTGTCTTGCTTTGTAAACATTTGTCCATTTTGTTAGCCCCTCTGTGAACTGGCTTTTCCACAGCGACCTTCAATTTAAGAGGCTGAAACTGGACACGGTTTGATGGCAGCCACAATGTCGCCAAATATTGGGAAGGTCTGTGTGTTAGTATAGGGTGGCCCTTTGTCACCTCTCCCCACAGTACTCCTCCTCTGACTTCAGTCTTCCTCAGGGGTGAGGACATTTACATGGTCATCTTGTTTTGTTCACGTGGGTGTCTGTGTGTGTGCACTCGCATGTCCGTGTTTCAGGTGCATGTGAGCGATGTCAAGGACAACGCACGGATCCGTCCTCCTCTTAGCCAGGGTGATCCTGGGAAGTCTCCTGTCTCCGTCTCCCATCTCTCCCTAGGTATGCTAAGGTCACAGAAGCCTGCACAGCTTCAGCATAGGGTCAAGTGGCAAAAGTCAGGGTCCTACGCTTGCCTGGCAAACGCTATATCAGCTCAAGATCAGGTCACGTTCATCCCTTGACCCTGTCAAACGGCCTGGCGAGTCACACTACGTCCATATCCTATCACATGGCTTCCTGTTCGTGGTAGAGAAACCATAGACTGACTGAAAAAAATTATTTCCTTTTCTCATGAAATTTATTTTCATGTTTCCCCAAGCAGTGTGGACACGGAGACTGTGCACCCGTGTGAGTCAGGTGTCCTCTGGAAGCTCAGTGATGGTCAGGAGGGCACAGGCCACACCCCTGGGCCTGCTGGGCCACAGGATGAGGGTGGGAAGAGCCGACTACCTCCCTGACTCATCCTCCCAGGTCTCTTCCCATCAGAACAGGAGCTTCCCAGAAGTCCTCTGTGGGCAGAGGTCTTCCCGGTGGCCGTGGTGAGCTCAGCGGTACATGTCTTTCCTGTGTTTTCCTCAGCCTCCTCTCATTGTGAGCAGCATGTCATGTGAGGTGCGGTGGATGATGGGAGAAAGGCTCGCTCAGGCTGTGCTTTGTCCTGTCTCTCCCTCCTTCAGCCATCCCCCGACACAACTCATGGAGAACGCCTCGCTTGCTCTTAAGCAGGCTCAGGCCCTGCCTTCAGAAGCTCATGGTCCACAGGTTTCCCAGCAGCCTCTCTGCCCTGGCCATCCATGGGCCTTGGCTGAGGAAGGAAGGGAGTGCTTTTTGGAATCCATTGCTCCCTTTGCACTGGGACGCCTCAGAATGGCAGGTAGTCACCCCATCAGGCTGAGCGTGTCACTTCCCAGCTGGGTACACTTGGGCCCCTTCCCTTCCCAAGCCTAGAACCCTTCACAGAGTTGAGATGAAGACCGTGGAAAGAGGACGGACTTAATGCCTGGTTTGCGGTGACCAAATTGTCGGAAACGCAGCATAAAACAGGGTTGAACTGTTTCTACTTAATCCAGGGTCGGAGTTCTGCACGCAGTGACATGCTCAGTTGGTTGCTGTGGTGACTTCAACGACCTTGAACATAGCTGAGACATCGATTATGTGTGACATAAATGACTGGGGAGATGGGGTCATGCAGGGGCTGCTTCTGGGAATCCATGAGCTCCACAAAACTCCAGGGCATATTGAATCCAGGTCAGCGAGACAGATCACCGAAAGGTAGAGGTGAGGTGGGCAGAGGTGACAGAGGGGAGGTTGAGGTGACAGAGGGGAGGTTGAGGTGACAGAGGAGAGGTGAGGTTGAGGTGACAGGTGAGGTGGGCAGAGGTGACAGAGGTGAGGCGAGCTGAGGTGACAGGTGAGGTGAGCTGAGGTGACAGAGGTGAGGTTGAGGTGACAGAGGGGAAGTGGGTTGAGGTGACAGAGGGGACGTGGGCTGAGGTGACAGAGATGGTGCTGCTGCTACTCTTTGATTTTTAGTGATTAAAGACGGGAAAAAGCACGGGGTCAGCAAGGGTCACAAGAATTCAGAGATTTCTCTCGGGTTAGCATTTTTGAAGCTTGGAGAAGCCATTTGCCCAGAGTGACGTCTGAAGCAGCGGTGAGGAGGTCAGGGTCGGCTCAGCTGGTTAGGTGTGGTGCTGAGGCCAAGAGTGTGGACACAGTAACCTCAGCCTTTTGGAAAAACACTCTTCAAACTAAGGACTGGGCACAAGAGAGAAAACCCTGGAGAAGGCGAGGCACTGCCTTCCTTCCCCTCCTGCTCCTGTGTCCTCCGGACACTGGTCAGTGACACCACACCTGGCAGCTGTTGGTGGGTCACAGTGACCTCAGAGCCTGGCCCAGGGCACTGCTAGGGAACAGGTGCCCCAACAGCACATGCTGACTCCATCTTGTGGTCTGCAAGATGACATTACTCCAGGGTTCTCAGAGAGGAATTCATGAAACCACGTGGTCTCTGATTCTCTTTTTCTTTCTTCTTTCCTTCCTTTTCCCTCTTCTTTTGTCGATCTCTTCTCTTCCACAAACCTCTTCCTACTCATCCACAGTGTCATTCAGACAGAAAAAGAAAATCAAAAAACCCTGCAGGCTTGTGAATAGCCATTTCATGTTCTCTGTCTAGAATCCAGAGGATATCACAAGGCTCTAAAAATGGTTGTATGCATGTGTGCGCGTGTGCGCATATGTGCGTGTACGTGTGTGCATGTGTGTGTGAAGAAAGCTTAGGTGGAATGAGCTACTGCAAACAAGACATTTTTGGGTTGGTTCAGAGCAAGGATAGACGTCGCCTAGCTCGCAACAGGTAACATGACACCAGAATGGACACAAAGCAAACCTCCTTAGACAGCCTGCTCTCTGCATTCTTTGTAAAATGAAAGATTAGCCGCCTTGCCTTGAAATATGCGCACAGAGCCCCAGCTTTTGTTCTTGACTTTCTGCTCTGTTCTTGTGCCCAGGCTGACCTGGTGAGGCAGGAATTTTCCACTGGGCAT
>PVHP010016657.1:18642-35678 GCA_004024765.1 Zapus hudsonius
CCCCTCCCCTGGAGCCAGCTCTCTTCTACCCTGTCCTGTGACCCTTGAAGCCCACTTGTCCCAGACGCCATCCTCCCAGGTTCCACATCTCACTGGCCTGCATCAGCTTTTCCTTCTTTATAAAAAGCAAGTCCCTTAGGGGCCTTGCTGGACAAAGCAGGAGAGCCTTGGGGACTGTTGTCCTTGAACCTGAGACTGAAGAGCAATGTTCATTGCAAGTCTGAACAAGTGTCAGTCACCTACATCTGTTCCTGAGCCTGGCGAGTCAGAGAGAGGCAGCACAGAGAGGGGGGCTCCATTCCACACCCCCACTTTCTTTGCCATCACACCATCACTGGAAGTGTCTTTGGGTGACATTGTGCTCATTCAGCAGAGACACTGTTGGTTTAGCAAGACTTGATTGACCTCTGAAGCCATGCGAAGTGGTGGGTAACAGTAACGGAGGGCACAGTTCAGCTCATGGGACCAGACCATGACCCACCGAGACCCTCTGAGATGGTGTCCTCAACCCATTCTTGAAACTTTGTCTTTTAAGACACGGTCTCACAAAGTTTCCCAGGCCAGTCTGAACTCACTGTGTAGCCCAGGCTGGCCTTGAACTTCTGTGCTCCTGCCTCCACCTCCCTAGCAGCTGGGATTACAGGTCCATACCGCCACATCTGGACTTTCAGAAGTCATTTTGACAAAGGAATATTCCATCATTCCTAATAGCGCCTGAAAGCCACAGGTCAGAATGAACCTTCTGCCAGGGCGTTAGAGAACACAGCGGTATGAGCCTCAGGCAGGGTAGACACTGTCTCCCCCGCTACACAGCAGGTGAGTAATTGTGCTGGAACTCTGGGGCCAGGACTGTCAGGAAAGGGCTGTGAGGAGCTGGGCCTGGATGGAAGCAAGCAGAGACACCTGCACTCCATCAAGGAGGCCCCGAGCTGCCTGAGGGGGAATCCTGTCTGCCAGGCCTGTCTGGTCCTGCCTCCCAGTCACCTGCTGAGGAGGATGTCACAGAGGGGGAGAGTGATAATGTGTGTGGACAGGACTTGGCCTGCTGTCCACATGGGCCTGCAGATCTGGCTGGAAGAGGAGGCAGCCTGTCTGAGTCTCAGACACGCGCACCAGGAAAATGGGGCTCTGGCATCCGGGCATCTGCACCTGCCCTGAGCTGACCGGGCTGCCCCTGGCAGTCTTCCCCCAGGCTGCCTCTTCCCTTCTGTTTGCTCCACTTGCTGACCACCTGGCCAGTGTGTCCCAGGAGGCTCCCTGTGCCAGCTTGCTCTGAGTTCAAGGTCCTCCCAGACCCTTGGGGAGGGAGTCTTTCAGCACCCCCACCCCACGCTGCATTGATGGCTCATGGGTGGACTTAGCATAAACTGGGCCTGCTGAGCCGCTGGAAGGAGGGACCCCCAAGTCTTCCATGATGCCGAGTCCTGTCTCCTGGACAGGGTGCAGCCACCATTTTATGAGGGCTTTTAGATCTCCCAACGGTGTTTCCAGAGCCTGACACAGTGATAAATTTTGCTTATTTTATTCCTTGCCTTTTTTCCACCAGGGGTTAATTGTTTGGTATTCTTTGTTAAACTAACACTTTTGATGGGTTAAGAACTGCTAAAGCCACTTAAGTGAATGGCTTGTGCAGGTAAGAACAGAGCAGCCAGCAAGATACAAGCTATTTACTTGCCCAGCCCAGGGCCTGGCCTATTGTGAAATTGACTGATGTTTGCAACAACATGAATTCGCCCAAAACAATTTAAAAACAGACATTCACTGCTCACAGTGTTGACTCTCTTAGGTACGGGAAGTGTATTCTTTGACTTTTAATCTTTCTGAGTTATTAAAATAAGCCCTCAAAGTAGTATCTTGTTCTTTTTCAATTTTGTGTGCCAAAGAAACAGGTTCTATCGTCCCTGTATTTTTTTTTGGTCCACTATCATGCACAGATTTTAGACTGTAGATGTTTTTATCCTTTATAAAATGATTCAAGGAAATCTTCATATTTCTAATGTTCTAGCAGAGGTGTTAGTCACAAGAATTAGGTGTTTCATCTTTTTTTTTTTTTGCCTATTTGGCTGTGTGTGGTATGCATGTATGTGTGTGGGTATTTATGTGTGTGTGGGTGTGAATATGCATGTACATGTGTGTGGATCAATGTTAAGTGTCTTCCTCAATCTCTCTCTGCCTTATCTTTGAGACAGGATCTCTAACTGACCCCAGATCACTATTTGGCCAGTTTGCCTCGGGTGTCCTTCTGTCTCTGCTGGGATTCCAGACATGTGGCATTACACCTGCTTTTGTTAGTGCTGGGACTCTGACCTCAGGTCCTCATGCTTGCATGCAAATACTTCACTGACTATTTGCAGCCCCTGAAAATTGTGCATTTCTTTTAATAATTGTACAGTAAGGACGTTGAGTGTTGATCTGTGGGCAGACCTGCAAGTGTGGGAGCACTGGAGGGTAATGTGAACAGGTAGTGCTGGCCACAGAAACCCACTTCAGGCAGAAGATGGGGTGCAGAGGATTCTTAGGGATGAGCAGGAACAAGAGAGGCAGATGGGATATCCTTGGAAAAGGCCAGCTAGGCTACAGGCCCCAAGTCCTGGCCAGCTGGCTTCAATTTCCTAGAAAGTCTTAAACTTAGTTCTCAAACGTTCTCTTTAAAAGAAAATTGTCTATCCTTAGACATTTGAAATTCTGTACAAAGTTTTGAGTGAGTCATCAAACTGTGTAAACTAAGTTTGCTGATAATTTGGTCTGGATTGTTTTAAAGCAACAAAATAATCCGAGGAACTAGAACAAGTATCAGGACACTATTGAGATTTATAGTCCAAATCTGTTACCTTTTGCTTTAATCTGTCTCTGCAATAGTTTATCAAAATTCCATTCTCTGCCTCGCCCACACTTTCTGTAAAATTTATTTTCAAGTGTTCTCTACTGCTTATTGGTTTTCTTTTGAGACAGGGTCTGGCCATACAGCTCACAATGTTCTACCTCAGCCCCCCGAAGGCTGGAACTAGAGTCTGCACCACAACCATTTTGTATTTTTGCTGCTGTAATCGTCATGACATAAGCTTCTAGCTGTTTCTTATTGCACAGAAAATATGGCTGATACACGTCGGCCTCATGTTGTACCTCCAGGTAAATGTAGTAAATAGTGTTGTTTTATTGCTGAGCATTACTTCATAGTATGTTGTTAGGAATTCAGCACCTGGAGCCTGGTGTGGGGATGCTCACTTGTACTTCCAGTACTTGGGAGACTGAGGCAGGAGGATCATGAAGTCCAAGGCCAGCCTGGGCTTCCTGGAACACTGTCAAAAAAAAAAAAAAAAGAAAAAAAAAGCATCTACGTTCATGATGGATTCTTGACTGGAATTTTCCTTTAATCTCATGTTTTTATTGGATTTTGACATAAGTTTGATGCTCATCTCACAAGGTGATTTTGGGGCTGTTTTCTCCTCAGTCTAGTTCCTAAAAGTTTGTGTACGACTGGTAGTGTTACTACATTTTACTTTTACTCAACATATAATACTGACAAAACACAATATGATGTCTCCCCATGAGTTCATGCTGCGTAGGGATCAGATCAAAGCACGAAGCCCATCCATACCTCTGCACCTCTCGTGGAAGGGAAAGATGGCACACGATGCCAGAAGTCTGGGAGGGCGTGGGGGAGAGGGTGACAGGAGAGGCTGCTCCTTAGGAGCAGAGTTAGTCAGAGAGGTCAGGTGAGTGCTGGTGGACTTGCACAGTACAGTGACCACAGTTAACAACTCTGCGTCCATTGCACACTTAAAAACCAGAACAAAGCATTGGTAGTATTTCTTTCTCAAAAATGTGGTATAGGGCTGGAGAGATGGATCAGTGGTTAAGGCACTTGGCTCCAGTGCCTAAGGCCCCCGGTTCAATTCCCCAGGACCCACATATGCCAGACCCACAAGGTGGTGGCCCTGATTCTCTCTCTCTCTCTCTCTCTCTCTCTCTTCTCTCTCTCTCTCTCTCTTCTCTCTCTCCTTGAAAAATGAATAAATAAAATATATTTTTTTAAATGTGGTATAATTTTTCAGCAGGATCACCAAAGGGGAATTCCCCCCACTTTTTTCTAATTTTTGTTCCCCCTCCAATCGACTGACTCCCCTCTCTTATGAAGCCATTTTAAACTTTGAGTTCACTTTCTTGCTTGATGGAGGATTCCTGAGATGTTCTAATTCTTCGTGAAAACATTTTATTCATCTGCAGCTTATGATGTTTGTTTTTCCATCCAAATTACTGCAACTATTGGCAGAAAGTATTCGAACATTTCCTATGGGTCTAAAATGATGGCTCCTCTCTAGTTCCTAACGTACAAAATGTGTTTCTTGTTTTCCTCAAAACCTTCTATGACGCAGTCTGGAAACGGTTAGTGTTCTATTGATCTTTTCACTAAGACACAGTTGCCTGTCTTATTAATTGTTGATTTTGTTGGCTTTCTTTGGGATTGATTGGCACTCACGTCCTTATTCCTTAGAATAAGTATTCTGACTGGCTTTGACATTGGAAGCAGGGGCCATTGGCTTTAACACTTCCTATGGGAAATTAAAAGCCAAATTCCCCTTCTATCATGGATCTCGCTATGCCCCACATTTTGGCAGTTTTTCACTTTCATTTCAATTTACTTTAAAAATGCTAAAAAAAATTTTTTTTGGATCCATGTGTTCTTTAAACATATTTTGCTTCATTTCCAAACAATTGAGGGTTTTTCTAAATGTTTCTTTATTGATTTGTGATTTAATTACACTGTGGCTAAACAAACCAACAACTGTGATTTTAATCTTTCAGAAAGTTCTGGACCTTATTTTATAAACCAGCATGTTAACCCCAGTGGTGACTGTCCCACACCTCCCCCCATGAACATGTCTGTCCTTGCTTGTCCTGGAATACAGGTTCTGCGAAGGTCAGTTAAGTGTTTTCTAAATTCAGTGTGATCGACTGACTTTCTATTTGTTCTGTTTTGTACTGTGAGAGGAAATTTAAGAGCTCAAAATATCATTATAAGTATGGCCATCGTTTTCATTCTGACAGCTTGAGCTTAACGGTCTGCTGCTATCAGAACCAGGCACAGCTCACAAAGTGTCATTCAGGAGCTCTTCCTTGGAGTCTAAGCCCAGCTCAGCCCCCCAGCACTTCCCATCCACCTGTTCCCGCCACTCAGCACCCTGTACCTGGGCCTCAGCACACTAGTGACAGCTCAGCATCAGAGCTTTGTGCATCGCCATCTTCCGGTGTTGATTCACGATGCTCCTCCAGTCTGGATGCTGTCCACCCTGTCTGTGTTCACCTGCTGCCCTCTTTGAAGCTGGCTAATATTTGCTGACTGAAGAAGGAACGCCTAGGAGATTCTTAAAGCATGCCTCTGCACCTCTGGGTGGGTCTCGAAGGACATTCCCAGAGATGGCTGGATTATAAGCTCTGACGTATTGAATGGATTGGTCCACAGACAGGTTCAAAATTTGAACAGATCACTGGGAGCTGACGGCACTTGGTGAGAGGAAGTGGCCCCTGAGGGCATGTCCTGGGCAGATTCTGTCTGCCTTGGCCCTTCCTGGTATTGCACCACCCTGCTTCCTGCCCACCATGATGTGAGCTTTTCTGATAACCTTGCCCCACCACAGTGGACTGACATCCCTGAAACTGTGAACTGTTTTCTTTTGAGTTGCTCATGTTGGGTATTTTGTCTCAGTGCTGAAAGGTCTGGCTAACACAACTGTCTTTTCCATGATGGCTCTATGAGGCTAAGACTCACCCAGGACTTCTAGTTCTGGAAAACAAACACTTTCTAAGTCAATGCTAAAAGCAAGTGAGAAAATGGTCTCTACCTACCTGGATGAACAGCAGGCTTCTTTGCAGGCGTGTGCCTGGTGTCATGGTTTGATCCAGGTGTCCCCCACAAACAATTGAATGTGTTCTGATAGATCGATCCTCAGCTGATGGCAGTTTGGGTTTTGCAACCTCGATGGAGCTGTGTTGTCAGGGGCGGGCTTATGGGGTTATAAGCCAGCTTCCCCTTGCCAGAGTTTGGCACACCTTCCTGCCGCTGTTTGCAGTGCTGTGGCGGAGGTGATGTCCAGCCCTCTGCTTATGCCATCGTTTTCCCTGCCAGAATGGAGTCTCCCCTCAAGTCCGTAAGCCAAATAAACCCATTCCTCTACAAGCCGCTTTTGCTTGGGTTCTTCCTGCGCAGCAACTAGAAAGCTGACTGCAACACCTGGACATGGCCAGAGGTTCTCCCTAAATAGTAAGTGGCCTTTATGTATTTTTCCCTCATTATTTTTTATTTTATTTTATTTTATTTATTTATTTATTTATTTATTTATTTGTTTGTTTATACATCTATTTATTTTTACCCTCTTACCATCCTTCTCTTCTTCTAATGGTAACTTGTACAAATTAACCCTAACACTGAGGGTACTTAATAAACATTTGTACATTCAAATGCAGAACTAAGCAAACCAGCACCCAGCCAGTGTTTGGATTTCATTTACAATTTCCATTTACAAAGGCTGCAAAGGACCAGCCTGTTAAGTGGCTTCTCTTCTGGGTCACAGTCAGGGTGGTCTTTGGAAAGCTTCCTTATTTCCTTACATGTCTCCTTGCTGATGGACAGCCTAGGTCCTGTTGGTGGAGAGACCCAGTCCTGGGGAGGCAGGCAGCTGCTGACCAGCCCCTCGTGTCCTTGTGTGATGCATGGTCTCTGAACTCTCCCTCTACAATGGATCTATAAGGCACATGGGTTATTCTTTACGCCACAGGCCCTGGCTTTATTGAGCATGTTCATTTTCTGGGCTAATGAATATTTTTTAAATCAACATAAAACACGGGGGTATGAGGAAGAGACTTGTCTAAGGAGTTAAAGGTTCTCTGTTGGCAGGGACTATGCCTGGAGGGACGGAAAGGCCACTGTACTCCAGCTGTACTCCAGAGGGGTGACTCTGAGGCATTCCCAGACATGGCATCGGTCCTGGCCTACTTAGCCTAACAGACATTTTTACTGGTTGGTTTTTTTTCCTCATTGAACTTTTAAGCTGATTACCAGAATGGGCTGCATTGATTAAACGGTTGTTTCTCAGGGACATGGTTTATGTGTTCTAGAGCCCAGGGTTCTTCAGACTTGCTGAAAGTGAACTATAGGCCAGAGAATGAAATGCCGTTGCTTCCATTTTATCACCAAGCTTGAGGCTAAGTCCTCAACCCTTAAATCCAAGAATCCATATAAAAGCTGGACACTTGTATCCCCAGCACTGGGGAAGCAGAATCCTTGGGGTTTAATGGCCAGCAGGTCAAACAGAATCAGTGGGCTCCAGGTTCACCTGCCTCAGAGAATAAAATAGAGGGAAACTGAGGAAAACTTATGATATTAACCACTGGCTTTTATGTGTACACAGACACACATGCAAGAGCACCTGAACATACACATATGAACATGCATACATACCCACCACCCCACACCACCCACCCCCACACCCCCACACCCCCACATCACCCACACACAGAAATACAAATAAAATCAAGAAATAAAAGTATAGAAATGATAAAGTCATTCATAAATGTATAATTCTGACACAGTTCCTAGAAAGAAGCTAATGTTTTGCTCTTGTGTTTTACGAGGCTTTCCTCATAACCTCGCACAGTCCACGGGAATATACTTTTTATGGATTTGTAATGCTCCCTACCGTGGCTCGTATCATAATTATTTGGTCATTTTCCTGCCATTGGTTATTTATGTGGTTTTACTCTCCTTGCTATTATAAATCAGTTTGTGTTGACCATCCTTGCACGTCGCCCAAGCTGTGGTTTCATCATTTTTAGGACAGATTTCTAGAGATGAAACCGTAGTGACTAAAGAACAATTACTAACTCTTTCAGGGTCCTGAGGAATTATATATATTATATATTATATATATCCTTATATAATATTATATACTAATATACATTAGTATATATTTATATACTATTATATATAATATATTAGTATTAGTATATATATTATATTAGTAATATATACCAATATACTATATATTAGTATATTATATGCCAATATACTATATATTGTATATATACTAATGTACATTAGTATGTATATAATATACTATATATTATATATACTAATATATATATAATATTATATCTACAGAATCAAGCCCTGTGTGAACGTGCTGAGGAAAAGAATCAGATGTGCTGCGCACACCTCCAGATGCTGGACATCTGATGTGGGTTTGTTTAAAATCTTCAACTAGATTTTGGCGGGAAAAAAGCATTCAGTGAACTGGAGTTTTGTCACAGCCGTGTCTACGTTACGAAGCACTTCTCACCTTGCTGAGCTGCATGGGGTGAGAAGACACTGTGGGGAAGAGCTGCAGACTTGGGGGTTCTCCAGGGCATCTGGGCGACACGCTGCCTCTGAGGACCTTGCTGGCCACAGCATCACACACAAAGGTTCCTTCAAGTGGCCGTGGGTGGAGTAACGCCTGCAGCTTAGACTGTGCTGATCTGAGGTGACTGTAGAGTCCCCAGAACTGCGAGTTCCCTCTGCTTCAGTCCCTGGACATATCAGCAGTGAACTCACTCGATTCCCCCAAGTAAGTGTCTCCAGGCCTTGAAATTCCTGCGTCTCTATGTAACTTCCCTGCTAGCTGAGACAAAAATAAATAAATGTGTTCTGCATGTGAAGAAAGACAAGGAGAGAAAATGACATTTGCACTCTGAGAGAGGGCTCTGATGGCAGACAGGAGAGCCTGGACCACATTTCCTGATGCCCCAGGTTGCTTTTCCATCCTGCTCTTCTGGAAGTGTGGAGCCCTGACTCCTAACAGTGACTCTGGGGTCAGAGCAATGTCACTTTTCTCTTAACTGTGACTCTCTGGGGGCTCTCCTGAGAAGCTGGGACCCCTCAGCAGCAAGTAAGTGCACAGATGTGCCCACTCCTCTTCGGGACTGGGATTGTGTGTGTGTGTGTGTGTGTGTGTGTGTGTGTGTGTGTGTGTGTGTTGGGGAGGCAATAAGGCAGTCAGGAGCTTATAGGTCTCATCCCATATAATTCACTGTCAATTGCAGGTGTGACAGAGCAGACCCAGCCTCTGTCTCGGGGCATGTATGGTCCAGTGGCAGGGAGCCAACAGGGCATATGCTAAATCAGTAACACTTACATCCATTTTCAGTAGGCCAGGAGTGACGTGTGCCAGGCAGGAAAGACAGGCCTGGCAGCCTCACTGTGGGGGGAGGCACAGATCTGAGAGGGACAGGGATTGCACCTGGGGGCACCGGGGACATGAGAAGTCTGTGCTAGGCCTCCCTCAGGCCACAAGGTGAGAAGCGCTTTATGACCGGGCGACGGCCTTGGACTTATTGTGCAGACTTGAGATTTGCCCCAGACCTAGGCAGCCCTTGGGAGGAAGGAGACTAGAGCCCAGCTGTGGGGACCTCGGAGCCAATGCTGGACTCCTTTCCAGAGCCAGGGAGCCCTGACTGACTGAAAGGTGGACGGACCCAATGGCTTTAAGAGACCACAGATTTGCTCAAGCCCGAGAGGGGACATGTTGACAGGGTCTATGATCACGCTGCAATATATTCTCAATCAGAGGAAGCTGAGATCCGGTCCCCAAGGCTTCAGTGTGTGCAATCTCTGTGTGACCAGCTGGGTCACTGTGCCCAGCTCTTCACGTGGCCCCTGTCTCCTTGGTGACCATCCTGGGTGGGAAGAGCTAGACGTCACCAATTTCTAGGTTCAAAATGATATTCCCCAAACATGAGTTAATCTTCCCACGGGAGGAAAAAATGCATTTCCTTTCCTATTGCTTTTTATGTGTTTTTTTTTTTTAAAGCATCGGGTCTTGAATCTTTAGTTTGACTGAATGAATTATCACTAGCTTCATGTTTCCAGATAATTCCAGAATGTTCAGAAAATGTCCCCCAGGAATAGAGAGAAGTAGAGTGCACACTGGTGCCACCGTGCTTTTATCCCTTGTATAAACCTGTCCCTCTGAGTGTCAGGGCCCAGTGTGTCCCGGCCATGGCCGGCAAGGTTAACAAGTTAATAAAATCCTATTTATCAGACACCCGAGTCAGTTTCCTCTTCCCTGGCTCATGGTTATAATTATTCTTTATGGACACTCGGCATCTCTTTAGATCTGACTTCCTCCCATGCCCTCCTGTTTCCTGAAGCCACGCCACAGAAGGAGGGGGACAGGCTGGCTCAGTGGAGTCGGGCCTGTTATTCATTCCATCTGGGTGGAGTGAAGGTCAGGCTGAAGGAATATGTTCAAATAGTTCAGATTTTAAAACATGTGCAGGCAGACCCTGGGTACTTCTGTGCTGGGTCAATGTGGGTGAGAACGCCCGGTGGCCCCCAGTTAACCCAGCCCACCGCCTGCAAGTCAGGAGATGAAAGAGCTGATCCCTTCGAAGCCTGAGTTTTCCCTAAAAACCTACAGCCATGTCCTTTCTTGTGGCAAGAATGCTTGCAAGAAAGTGCAGGACCAGGACAGCTTTTTTTTAAAAACAAAGATACAGAGAAAATAAGGCTATTATCAACCACATGCCCTGCTGGAGAGATGGGAACTGGGGCTCAGTAAGACCAGCTCTGCTCGGGGTCCCCTACCACAGTCTGCCCCTCGATGTGGATGTTCATCTGAGAAGGACACGGTGCTTGGTGATCGGGGCCTGCAGGAGGGAAGCAGGAGACCTGGGCTCTGGAGAATTGCAGGGTCAGCCTTCCTCCTCAAAGAGAATGTCTGAAATCTAGAAGGCCGCCCATGGCTCTGGCTTGTAGCCTTTGACCCCGGTTGGTCTGAGTTAACTCACCCAGCTTTCAAACCTTGACCCCAAGAGCACAATGGAATTTCATATGATTCCAGTTGTATACTTGGAGTGTGTGCGCATGCGTGTGTGTGTGTGTGTGTGTGTGTGTGTGTGTATAATGTGGCTCTCTCTTTCTCTCTGTGTGTTTTGTGTGTGTGTATATATAATGTAGATCTGTGTGTGTGTGTATAATGTGGCTCTCTCTTTTTCTCTGTGTGTTTTGTGTGTGTGTATATATAATGTAGATCTGTGTGTGTGTATAATGTGGCTCTCTCTTTTTCTCTGTGTTTTGTGTGTGTGTATATATAATGTAGATCTCTGTGTGTGTGTGTGTGTATAATGTGGCTCTCTCTTTCTCTCTGTGTGTATATATAATGTAGATCTCTCTCTCTGTCTCTGTCTGTGTGTGTGTGTATAATGTGGCTCTCTTTCTCTCTGTGTGTTTTGTGTGTGTGTGTGTATAACGTAGATCTCTCTCTCTCTCTCTCCCTCTCTCTCTCTGAGTGTGTGTGTGTGTGTGTGTGTGTGTGTGTGTGTGTGTGTTAAAAAAACAACAGGCACTGTTGAACAAACCCACCCTGTCCTGGGGTGACTTTTTATCATAACCATCGAGTGTCCCCTGTGGTACAGACAGGGAGGCACCACCATGGGCTTGGGTCTGCCGGGGGCCCAGCTGCGTATCCTAACCAAGTTCACTTAGTGGGGTGCACAGGGGGCTGAGTAAAGGATAAGGAGACCCTCACGGTAACTTGCTCAGCAGCCATTTACAGGGGCAGGAAGTGCACATCCAGGATCAGCTTCTAATCTGATTGATTAAGGGCCTTCGGAGGGTCGTTGAAAGCAAGGTGTCTGGTGCCACCGAGGACCACACCAAGTGGGGTGGGGCCATGCCAGGTAAGGGAAACAAACAAATAAACACACAGAGGCTGTTGCTACAGAGATGCCTGGGTATGCCAACTCCGACTCCACCTTCCACCTCAGCTCTCTGTTGGTGCCCCTGCTGCCCACGTGGCAAGCTATCAGATAAACTCTGAAGACAACTTGAACTCCCTGCTCCTCCTCCATCTGAGCACTCAGAGAACTGACCCGAGAGCACCTTCACCCCCACACCACGCAGGCAAAGCCCTCCTTCCCTCTGAGAGGACTAATGGGAAGCCATCAACCCTGATCAAACTGCATGTGGCCTGTTCATGAATTCAACATTCAGTCAATCAGAGAAGAAAAGAGCACAATCAATCCAATATAAGTGAAATATCCATATGCTAAAATTCACCATATATATTTTTATTTTTAATAAGTAGAAAATTTGTATGTACAAATCACATGTCGATACCACCGTTTCCCTCCTCCCTGTCCCCATTCTGCTGAGGGCCTCCTCTGTGGGATTGCTGGAATGTTCCATGGGATGGAGGGCTAGGAGTTGTGGGAGCAGCAGACAGTTAGTGGGGGGGCATGCCTCTGGATATCCCCCATGGCTCTTCCACGAAGTTCCCTGAGCCATGGTGGGTGAGTTTTAAGTCTGCTTTACTGTTGAGATCTTGTGTCTGTTCACACACAGTTGCAGCTCATTAGTTTGCTTTATAAAATCTCCAAACAAAATTCCCTGTGATGGTGACACGGTAAAGTCATCCCAGAGAAAGTCAGAACCATAAAAATAAACATCTATACTCAGTGCTGTTATTAAATTTTGTTTAGAAATAGCAGCCAACTCAACTAGGTAAGAATTATTGCCTATCTAAAAACATAAAATAATTGAAAAAAATTAGAATTTGAGGACTTGTGTGGTCTTGCAATACAAAAAGCCAACCGTTTTCCTTTTATTTTGGAAAATAAACAATTACAAAGTAGAACATAAGGGTCCTTCAATTTGAATAGCCTCACTATTTAAATAGCAAAGAATAAAATTATAAGACAACTGTATGATTGATGTGAAAAAAACATCTTATTCTGTTGAGAGATGTAAGTGCTACTGAGGGACATTTTCTATGAGTCAATGAGATGACAGATTGCATCCTTGGAAGGGGGACGTTGTTGTGTAAAGAAATAAATTACCCTAGATTAGGCTATCTTATCCATGAACTATAAAGATGGTAGCATCATACTTTGGAATTTCACAAAATGATATTAAATCATATCTGGGAAAATAAACGTCTAAATAGGGACATGAAAGTCATGAAGAATAAGAGTGATGAGGGTTATGATTCCAAGATATTGAAACACTGAATTCTTCCAAAAACAAATCACTGTGCACTGACCATCAAATAGAATTTTGAGCTGCACACACCATCCAGAGACAGGTTGCAATACCAACGGTGTGTTAGTAGTTTCTAACTAATAAAACAACATGTTAAGTCATAGGAAAACTTTTTGAAAAGTGACAAGCCTGGGGGGGGTGGAGAGCAAGTCACTGAGCATCACAGGTTGTATGACACCATTACGCAAAGAGAACAGCTATGGATTGACATTTTGGGGAAGGATAGATGTGAGCTTGATGGTCAGGATTGAATTTTTGCTGAGGAGGATGGGGGTCTACAGTAAGGAAAAAGGAGTTCTTTCCCCAAACTTTGGGGAAAATAACTTATTTGAAAACAAAAAGATACATATCATACACATCTTCATAAACACAACTCAAAAAACTATAAAACATAAAATAGATTTATTGAGCATAGCTCCAGAAGGGCAAGGTTACATCAATATGCTAAGAGCAAGAGAAATGGGGCAGAAATAGTTTTATAAAAATTGGATCATACCATAAATGTTATTGATCAAAAATACATTAAGATGAATTGTAAAGAACTGTTGGATTTTAGACAAGTATTTTTTTATTTCTTCACAATGAGGAAACAAATGGATTTCTAAAATACTTCTGGGAAAATCAGGAAAAGATGATGATAATAGCAGTTAGAAGCTCCACGGGCTTTTAATTCCAATTTCTCATGTTCCTACTAATCCCCTGCTGGAAACCACCATGACATTCCCTCCTCACCCTCACCAGCAGGCCAGGGGCCAGCGACTCTGTCATCCTCTGTTCATTTTAAACTTGTATAGTATCTACAGGCTCTGAGAACTGCTCAGCCCCAGAGCTGCACTAATACAGTTACTGTCCAGAACCAAGTTCCTGATTTAGACTCACTGTCTGACTTCCAGGAGTGGAAGGTAAATGCAGATATCCCCAGGTACTGTGAAATGGATACTGTCTATGGGTTGTCTTTATTTATAGAAAAAGTATGATTGCATGAGATGAATATATTGGGCCTATGGCCCAACAATACCATAAAGATTTTTTTGGGGGGAAAGGAGTATATCAGTTACTTTCTTGTTATTGGATCAAAAACACCTGAACAGAAGCAGCTTATGAAAGAAAAGGTGTTTAATTCACTCATACTTCTAGAGGGTAGAGTCAGCCCTGGTGGAGATCAGACAGCAGGCATTGTCACATAGGAAGCAGAGAGGGAGGACAGGAAGTGGGGCTAGCTCATACCTCAAGGCCCACCCCCAATGTCATACTTCCTCCAGAAAGGCTCCACCTCCTAAAGGTTCCACAGCCTTCTGGAGCAGCTCCACCAGCTGGGGATTATGTATGCAAACACATGGGTCTATAGGGGATATTTGACATTCAAGCCACCATGGGGTTAGAGAGGAGGGACCCTGAATGAAAGTCTCTCTCTCTCTAATAAACCTCCTTGGCCAGAGATATTCATGTGAGTCTCATGGGATTCTTTGTCATTGTATAAAACTCATGAAAATCACACATGTGCGCACACACACACACACACACACACACACACACACACACAGCTTCCTAACAAAACAATGAAGCCTACATAGTGTGACAATTATGTTATTATCTTTGTCCGTGATGTTTAGCATGATAGGCCCATTGACTCTCAGTGTCATTTACTGAAATGCAAGGTAGTCATACGATGTGCAGATTTCTATGTATTTTATTTCAGAGGACTTTAGCTATCTTGAATATTGTAGCACGCGGCATTCTCTTCTTCTTCTTGGTGTCCTTGCTCGTTTATGTCCTATTTTACACAGATCCACAAGCCAGCCTGCCAGCCATGTCCTTGACAGAATCTTCAGTGACCTTGCCCTTTGGAACTTTCTAGTATGACTTGTATAGAATTAGTCATAATTATTTCTTTAATGGAGGAAATGCATGCGTAGCAAATGTACATGTGCATGTGATCTGAAGGAAGAGGAATGCTCTACAGAGTCACACACAGAAAGGATGAGATGCACACTGCAGAGTTGATACGGATTATGATACGGGGTGTTGGGAAGGGTTAGAATTTAGATAACCCCCAGTAAAATTTCAATGCAGGGCTGGAGAGATGGCTCAGCAGTTGAGGCACTTGCCTCTAGTGCCTAAGGCCCTGGGTTCAATTCCCAAGTACCCACATAAGCCAGACCCACAAGGTGGTGGCTCTGGTTCTCTCTCTCTCTCTCTCTCTCTCTCTCTCTCTCTCTCTCTCTCTCTCTCTCTCTCCTTGAAAATGAATAAATAAAATATTTTTTTAAAATTTCAATGCACCCCAAGTTTAAAGAGTATCTGAGCTCTTGTCTATAAAGTTAAAGAATTAAAATTATAGACAACAAGCCAGTAAGGTATAGTGGGAGACTTTATTATTTAAGGGAATATGGGGAGTTACAGAGTTCTCCAGCCACCAGTGTGGGGATAACACGTGTCAGAGAGTTTAACAGAATTTATATTATTCAGCTAAATAAGTAGAAACAGAAAAGATAACGGGGAGATCCCATCATGAGACGGAGAGATTCATGAGGGAAAAAGTCTAGAGCCATTAGCTGGGGTGGGGTAGGCCTTACCTTCCTAGGCCTGGATCAGAGGTTCTTCTACTCAATTGCCATGTGGTCAAGAGAGCCTGCCTTCCTCTAGAGAAGTTAATTTCTGTTCTCCCCAGGTAAGTCAGAGAGACAGCTGATTGGTTCATATTTGACCAATCAGTTTTAGCGCCTAGGTTGTAGCTCTAACTAGACACCTCCCACTCAAGGGGAGGGGTGGTCTCTGCAGACACCTGACAGTCACAGAGTCACACACAGGCTACTTCACAACAAGACCCTCAAAGAATCAACTTTCATGACATTTTAAAGGAAGATATTACCCCTATACTTTGTAACCAGTAGCAGTAATGGTAAGCAATGACATAACTGTCAAGTGCCATAAAAGTCAATTTTTTCTTGAGGTTTCAAGGTAAAATGTAATACAGAGAGGTGGAAAGTTCCCAATCTTATCAATGAAAGGAAGGGGAAGGCTAAATACTAAGGTCATTTCCCTTAGTCTTTCCTGTTCACTAGTGGACGAGAGGATTTCAGTAAAATTATTTCATTAACATTTTTTTCTAGGATTTAAAAACTGCTGCTGTATCTATCTGTGTTATCAAAAGCTCTAGAGATAGTTGGTGGGATTACGAAGGATAAAGACAAGTCAAATAGCTCTTAAATTAGCATAAACTGAAAAGAATACCGAATAGAAAATGAAAGCTACAAAGAAAGACCAGAAAACAGCATCTCCTGACCAGAAAGAATGAGGCACATGAATGACCTAATATGGGAAAACCTCATAACGTAACTCACCACGTCGCCAGGTTTAGGACGAAGACATGCAGACATTTTAGCAGATGCAGAAAAACATTCTGTGAAATTCAGCACTCACACGTGATCGAACAACTCAGAAAATAAAGAAAACAGGGAACATTCTTTACTTGTTAGATGACGTCCACCAGTCATCCACAGAGTGTCTGTTCTTAGCCAGGATGCTGTGAGCAGGCCCGAGAGACCCCGGGAATGAGGGGGGGAGAGGGAGGGAGAGAGATGGGAGGAAAAGAATGAATGTAAGAAAGGAGGAAAGGCAAGTCAAGGCACTAACGGGAAAGAGGGTCTGTGTGAATGGGAGGGATCAAGAGACAGCAATGGGGTGAGTATGATAAAGATACATGGTGTCCAGACGTACACCCTGTACTGCCCAAGGAAGAGCGTCTTACTTAGAAGGAACATATGAGAACTAGAGAAAAAAAAGTCATCTGGGGCTGGAGAGATGGCTCAGCGGTTAAGGCACTTGCCCCCAGTGCCTAAGGCCCCTGATTCAATTCCCCAGGACCCACATAAGCCAGAGCCACAAGGTGGTGGCCCTGGTGTTTCTCTCTCTCTCTCTCTCTCTCTCTCTCTCTCTCTCTCTCTATCTCTCTCTCTCT
>PVHP010016658.1:0-35528 GCA_004024765.1 Zapus hudsonius
AAAAAATTTAAAAAAAAAAAAAAAAAGAAGTCCCTCAAGGGACCTGCTTGACATTAGTGTCCCCATAGCTATTCTGTCCCTTCTTAGCACTAGGAGCCCTTCAAGATGGGGCAGAGTGGACAAGCAGTGGAGCTAGGTGGGGTCAGTCACAGACACTGTCCATAGTGTTGTGAGCAGCTGGGAGGGCACAGCAGAATCAGCTTGTCCCCCAGCCGCTTCCTACTCCTGAGGCTAAGTAAGCATGAGTACATGTTGCTGATGGGTGGACTGTGTCACTGGATGTCTTGAGAAATTAAAAGTGGAAAAAGAAAATATAGATATAAGCTATTCCAAAAAGCAACTGGCTGTCCTAGTTTAGGAGAGATTTAAATTCTCCCTGTTTGAATCAATAGTGGCTGCCAGCTGTCTGTCCAGACCACAACCAGCAGGAACAGGAACGTGACCACACAGCTTGCCTTGTTAAAGTGTATGGGCTACCATCCTGGACTAAGCCCAAGCCTCATGGGAGCATAAGCCCAGATGTTTCTGTGTTCAGATTACCCACAATCCTCGGTCTCATCTGGGTCTCAGCTCGGCATGTCTCCCAGGCTGTTTGCGGGCTCAGCATAGTCATGCTTTTGTTGCATCATTTCCAGAAGACATGTTCCCAGATCCAGGTGGCTTGTTAAAAATACTGGCTACTTGGCCTCAACTAGCAGACCAGGTGGCCCCAGAGATCCCCCTCTCTTTGCCCACCCCCACTCCTGCCAGCACTGCGGTTACAGTAGTGTGCAGTCATGCCCAGCTGTTCACGTGACTGCTGGGGTTGGACTCAGGTCCTCATACTTACACAGCAATTGCTCTTATGCACTGAGCCATCTCCCCAGACATAAGGGAGGTGTTTTGAGGTTTTGTTGAGTTTTCATTCTAGAACTCGCTGTGTAGACTGGCTGCCCTAGAACTTATGACAATTCTCCTGCCTCAGTCTTTTAAGTGCTGTGAATACAGGCTTATATCATCACACCCAGCTTTTCATTGGTTTTTCTGAGACAGTTTCATTGTGTAGCCAAGGCTGTCCTCAAATTTGCAGCAATTCTCCTGCCTCTGCCTCCCAGGTGCTGGGATTACAGGCATGTACCACCACACCTGGTTATTTTTTGATACAGTGTCTTGCTGTGTAGCATAGGTTGACTTCAAATTCAGGATCCTCCTGACTGCTGGGATTACAGGTATGCACCGCTACACCTAACAAAAATGAATTTGACACACCCCCAATTTAATAGCCTATCCAAGTACTGCAAAAACTCTACTAGAAATATGTCTTGCTCAGGGTGATGATTACAAACATGTAAGTTTAAAAAATAGTCAAGCTGTGCTGAATTTGCTGAGTACATTTTGTACCTCAATGTTTTAATTTTTTTAATATTCATTTTTAAGCACAGAGAGATAGATGTTAGAGAGATAGAGAGAGAGAACAAGAGTACCAGGGCCACCACCTTGTGTGTGGCTTATGTGGGTCCTGGGGGATTGAACCTGGGGCCTCCGGCACTGGAGGTAAGTACCTTAACTGCTGAGCCATCTCTCCAGCCCTCGATATTTTAATTTTTGAGGCAGGGTTTCACTCTAGTCCAGGCTGACCTGGAACTCATTCTCTAGCCCAAGCTGGCCTTGAACTCATGGTAACCCTCCTACCTTAGTCTCCAGAATGATAGAATCAAAGGGGTAAGCCACCACACCTGGATTGTGGGTTTTTTGTTTTGTTTTTGAAACATGGACTTGCTTTGTAGTCCAGGTGGCCTCAATCTTTCTACCTCATCCTCCCAAGTGTTAGGATTAAAGGCTTGTACCAGTTTACCATTTGCCATTAAAAAAAAGACTGGGCTGGGGATATAGCTGAGAGGTAGAGTGCTTACCTGGCATATATGGGGCCCTAGATTCAATCCCTAGTACCACTGAACACAATACACACCAAATTATACATACATACTCAGGAAGCTGAGGTAAGAGGATTGCTGAGTTCAAGGTCAGTCTGGAGCTACAGAGTGAGTTCCAAGTCAGCCTAGGCTAGAGTAAGACCGTACCTCCTTTAGAAAAACAACACCAGGGAAATGAGGCTTGTAAGCAAGGTGTGCGGCTCAGTGGTAAAACCACTGCCCTGAGGGCAGCAGAGACAGGTAGCCTGACTTGAGTTAGGAGTGGCATACAGCCGAGAACAGAAGCCAAGCTCTGGACACCCATCCCTTTATTCAAGCCCTTCTAGAATCTGGCCCTGGGGTCTTGGCCATGAGCACCGCTCAGGTTAGCTTTCTCCCACCCCACCCCACTCCCTCTTGTCCAATGGTCCCCGACAGTCAGTAAAAGAAATTCCAGGATCACTGGCCTTGCGAGTTGGAATAGACCAGAGAACATAGAATCCCAATAGCACTTTAAAGCCAGGCGTGGTGGCGCACGTCTTTAATCCCAGCACTTGGAAGGCAGAGGTAGGAGGATTGCCGTGAGTTCGAGGCCAGCCTGAGACTACAGAGTGAATTCCAGGTCAGCCTGGGCTAGAGCGAGATCCTACTTCGAAAAAGAAAAAAAAAGACACTAATAGCGCTTTGGCCCCTGGTACCTCCTCGCCTTCTCCCAGGAGGATGGGCAGTGTTTGGCTTGGCCAAGAGGCCAGAACTGAAATTGCATAAGTGGGTTGGCCGGGCGTCCAGCTGGTTTAGGACCATGCTGTGGGGTTGAGAGGCTGGGAGCTGGCGGTGATCGAGCTTGTCACCCGTTCAAAACTACAACTCCCAGAGTGCCCACGGCCCGCGTCAGCCGGGATGGTCATGTGACTCGTGCTCACGTGTCTCCGGAGCCGGCTCGGGAATGAAACACACCAGGTAGGTGGCGGGAGGTGCAGTCGGTGGAAGGTGGGGTTGTCGGGTCCCGGGTCTTGGGAGTCCCCCGGGCTGCGCAACGGGAGCCGGCTGTTAGCCAGGCTCCGGAGCCCGTCCCCTCTCCGCGCCCAGCCCCGGGCCGGGATCGAGTCACCATACCAGCCCCCTGGCCTGGTTTCAGGCCCGAGGATCGCCCCTAGCCCACCCTGGCAGGGTGAAGGCAAGCCTCGTATTTCAGGGCTTGCTGGGAAGCCCGTGGATCTGAGGGACACGGCCTCGGGTCCATCTCCGACCTGAGCATGAGCACGCGAGGCCTCTAGCTCTGACCCCGTACAGGCTCGCTGTGTGTGACCTTAGCCGCATCTCTTCGAGGGCCTTTAACCTCTCCGTTCTGAGTTAGAACCACAGTTCCCCTCACCCTGCTGCAGCCAGCCGGGAAACTGCTCTCCGCCCCTCTGCCAACTGCAGGTTTTAAGGCAAGTCTTGGGAAAGAACTTGAGTGGAATACAGCCAAGAACAGAAGCCAAGGTCCTGGACACCCATCCAGAGAGAGGAAAAGGAGAATCGGATCCCAGATCTTTGGGGAGACAAAACAGCCCCCTACCGCCATAGTCAAGCAGGTAAGCTGAGAGCTATGAAGCTGAATCATGAGAGTGGGGATAAGCTATTTGGACCCAAGAGAAAACATGCAAAGGGGAGGAATCACCCAGCCTCTAGCTCCATAAGGACCCCGCCTGAGCTTTTGTGTGGTGGCAGGAGAGGCTGAGCAGGTGGCATAGGACTGGAGCAGGGGTGCCTAAGGGAAGCCTGCTTCCTGGGGAGGCATGAAGCAATGTGACTTTGGGGTGTGTGTGTGTGTGTGTGTGTGTGAGAGAGAGAGAGAGAGAGAGAGAGAGCAAGAGAGCATGTGAGCTCACAAGGTGGAACAATGGTCTTGGGCCTCTCTGGAGTTATGCTGGAAGCCCTGGAGTCCCTAGACTATCTTCACTACTCACTGCTTTGAGGTTTTGCTGAGTTGCTGGCCTGGGGGCAGATTGCACAAGAGGAAGAAGCATGAACTAAAGCAGGGCATGCTTCCAGTGGGGCTGTGTCCCCTGGTTGCATGCTTAATGTTGGAAGTCCCAAAGCACTTGCATTTTTCCCCTTTCCCTCTCATAGGGGACAACATTCCCAGCTTGGGTTGTCCCAGGAGGAGTACTAGGAAGCATCCCAAGGGGCCTCATTAAGCCATTCTAGAACCCTGGAAACTGATGGCATGAGAGGAGATGTCTCATGATGTCATTATGGCCAAAACTGGTCACTTCTCTTTCTTCTAAACTCTAAAGAGAAAACTAGAGAGAGACAAGTAGAGAGTAAAATGCAATGACATGTTAATAGCTTAAGAATAGAACTCAAGAAGGAAGAAACTGGGGGGCGGAGTCTTTGTCAGATTTCAACTACCTGGGTGACAACCAGTCAAAGGCAGTCTCTGAGGAAAGCCACACCTAGCTTCTCACTAGCCAACCAGACCTGCCCTTTTGTTGTGGGTGGGGCACACTGGGGAATGTGTGCCTAGCATGTGTGAGACCCTGGGCATTGAATCCAGGATCTCACATATGCTAAGCACACACTCTACCTCTGAGCTACTGGCCCTTTTAATCTGGCTTTCATTTGCTCTTCCTCCAGTTAACTTCCTCAGTGCCTTTGTGGCCCTTGTCCCCTAAAAAAAAAAAAAAGGCACCAGAACTCAGTTTGAGTTTCTGCTCTGAATGCTTGGGGCAGAGATTCTTCGGAATGGTAAATAACACAAGCAATAACCTTTTAAAAAAATATTTTTTTTAGCCGGGTGTGTGGTGGTGCATGCCTTTAATCCCAGCATTAGGGAGGCAGAAGTAGGAGGATCGCTGTGAGTTCAAGGCCACCCTGAGACTACAGAGTGAATTCCAGGTCAGCCTGGACTAGAGCGAGACCCTACCTCGAAAAACCAAAAAAAAAAATAAAAATCTTGTTTTAGACAACCTCTCTCTATATCTAGAAACGATAGCCTTTTTTGGTGGGGGAGGTGGGAGTTATTGGGGATTGAATTCAGGGCCTCATGCTTGGTTCAAGCTCACGTTCTATTTCTCAGCCCAATGGCCCTTACTAATACTAACACTCCTTCCTACATAGTGAATTCCAGGTCAGCCTGGACTAGAGCGAGACCCTACCTTGAAAAAAAACAAAAAAAAATTTATTTGCTTATGTGAGAGAGAAAGAGAGAGAGGCTGGGTGCACCAGGGCCTCCAGTCCCTGCAAATGAACTCCAGACACATGTGCCACCTTGTGCATCTGGCTTTATGTGGGTACTGGAGAATCTAACTTGAGTCCTTCTGCTTTGCAGGCAAATGCCTTTAACACTAAACCATTTCTCCAGCCACCAAAAAAAAAACTCATTTTTAAGACAGGACCAAAGCGGATGGAAAACCTGTCATTTGATTTTGCTCAGTAGGAATAGTCAGGTGACAAGTATGTTATCTAAATTCATCCAGGTCAGGGGACCTTCTGAGGCCCAGAGAGAAGGCAGAGAAAGACAAATACATTGAGTCCCAACCCATCAGGTATAGCTCACAATAACAATAAATGCCACATATCTGGCCTTGGTGTCCCACAGTCTAGCTATGGAGAGCAGGACTAGAGCCCCTGCGGTGCTGTGCAGAGCAGGCCTAGAGCCCCTATGGTGCTGTGCAGAGCAGGCCTAGAACCCCTACAGTGCTGTGCAGAGCAGGCCTAGAACCCATGCATTGCGAGCACATGAGCAAATGCTACCGGAAGATGATTGGTGCTGGGCCCTCATGTGACTCCAGGAAAGGCTCAGTCAATATCCAAAGAAACAGGAAAAATGCAGGACCTGAGAGCATAGCTAGCAAAGGTGTTTGGGGACATTCCAAGCACAGGGTTATTTATTTCCCGAGGACACAGGTGTGATGGATTTGGCAAGACTTGTGAGAGAAGAATGAGAATCGGCCTGGAATTCAAAGGGCCTTGAAAGCCACACAGTGTAATGTCTGGGTTTCAGGGGACATAGTGGGCTGTAGTACAGTGCAGCACCCCCAGTTCTTGGTGGGAGCCCCCCCCCCTTGGTACTCTGTGATGTGCAAAAGCTGGGAAGCCAGACAGATCTACGTCCTGATCCTACACTGCAACCTGCTCATATACCATCCTAGGTCAGTGCTTTGGTTTCTCCGAACCTTTAGAAATCTTATTCATTTGTGTGTGTGCATCCCTGGGTCTGTGTGTCTGACACTCTTTATGTCCAGGTAGCTTGGGAGTTAAACTCAGGTCAGCAGGCTTTGCAAGCAAATGCCTTTAACTGCTGAGCCATCTTTTTTTTTTTTTTTTTTCGAGGCAGGGTCTCACTCTAGCCCAGGCTGACCTGGAATTCACTATGTAGTCTCAGGGTGGCCTTGAACTCATGGTGATCCTCCTACCTCTGCCTCCCGAGTGCTGGGATTAAAGGCATGTGCCACCACACCCGGCTATGAGCCATTTTTTGACCACAGGTTAGTCATAGGATTGAATGAGATAAGGTAGGTCCATGGTACAGCTGTCCCCTCGGGATCCTCCCTTGGTGCTGACATGTCAGTATCCCTATTAGGAGTCATTTGCCTCGTTGCTATGTAAGGGTGAAGCGAGTGGGATGTGCAGCTGACATGTTTGTGTGTGTGTGTGTGTGTTTGTGTGTCTGCCACCCCACACTGACACCCTTGGCCCAGCAACTCTTCGGTGTCTAAGTGCTAACCACAGGACTTTGCCTCCAGCCACATGACACTTACATGTATTCTAGACATGTGATCCTGGGGAAATGGCTTCCCCTGTTTGCGCCCCAAATCCCTATCTCAGGATGAAAGTAACACCTGCCTTTGTCCATCTAGGTTGGCCAGAGTCTTCATAAGAAACAGCCCTGAAGGTACAGGTGGGGATGTGCTTGTGAGGCAGGACCCACAGCTCTTGGAGGAAGAGGGGTCTGGGGCCATGGCCCAGGTCAGCATTAACAGTGACTACAGCGAGTGGGGCTCCTGCACTGATGCAGGAGAGAGGGCCCGTTTGCTACAAAGTCCTTGTGTGGACACAGTCCCCAAGAGTGAGGGCGAAGTGTCTCCTGGAAGTCCCGACAGAGGTACCACTTCGACGCTTGGAGCCGTCTTCATCGTTGTCAATGCCTGCCTCGGGGCCGGGCTGCTCAACTTCCCAGCAGCCTTCAGCACCGCTGGGGGCGTGGCGGCCGGCATCACGCTGCAGATGGTGAGTGCCCTGGTGACAAACACACATGCACTGCCCGTGGGCTCGGCTTTGCTGGGGAGGCTTTGCTAAGGGTCAAGGATGGTCGGAGGAGACACATGCTACGTTCTTGTCTTTCCTGTCCAGAACCTCTCCTGTTTTGTTTTTTTGAAAAGCAACTGATCATAACCAATAGAAGAGGCAAAGAGAAGGAAAGATGAGCCAAGCATTTGAGGCCAGTCTGAAACTACAGAGTGAGTTCCGAGTCAGCCTGGGCTAGATGTGAGACCCTCAGGAAAGAGAGAGAGTGTGTGTGTGTTTTATTAGTTCATGGTACTTCCATGAGCTAATAAAATGCAATGAGAAAGGTAATCAAATGAAACAAGATGGGTCACATGAGTTTGAGGCCATCTTAGACTACAGAGTACAACCCTGTCTCAAAAGAAAAAAGGAAAGGAGGGAGGGAAGGAAGAAAAAGCAGAAAAGAAAACTTGGCCATGACCTGATTGTTTCTGAAGCTGCGTGACAGGCACTTAGAGTCCGTTATACTGCTTTCTCTGCTCCTGCGTGTTTGAATTTTTTAACAAAATGTGTGTTTTTTTATTCTTCTATTCATTCTCTTTGGTGTATGTAGTGTGCAGTGTATGCACGTGTGTATACAGATGCAGATGCCCCATGCCAGAGGAGGGTACTGTATTCCTTCTTCAGAGCTCACCATTTGTCAGACTGGCAGGCTTGGGGGACCACGTACCCTCTTGTCTCCACACTGCCCCCCAGCACTGGGGTTACAGACATGTACAGCCATGCCCAGCTTTCAACACAGGTGCTAGCAATCAAATTCAGGTCCCCATGCCTAAGCAACAAGCACCCCCATTTTCATAGCCCAAGAAACTTGTTTTTAAAGAAAACTTCAACTTGGCAACCTCTTGCAGTCTATTAAAAATGCCCTGTAAGATAAGACTCATTTGCCAATTCCACATTTACTGGCATGGGTCCAGTGAATGCTGGTAAGCCTTGGATGCCCCTGGCAGCTGGCATTTCCCATGTCCTCCTGTTCCCCTGCCTGCAGGGCATGCTGGTTTTCATCATCAGTGGCCTCGTCATCCTGGCCTACTGCTCCCAGGCCAGCAATGAGAGGACCTACCAGGAGGTGGTGTGGGCCGTGTGTGGCAAGCTGACGGGCATCCTATGTGAGGTAGCCATCGCTGTCTACACCTTCGGCACCTGTATTGCCTTCCTCATCATCATCGGAGACCAACAGGACAAGAGTGAGGCTCTCCCCAGAACGTCTACCTCAACTCAGCTCTCCCCGTTGGCCCTGGGGATCCTAGGGTGGAGGGGAAGGGTGCTGTGAATTTACCAGGCCTTCACCTCTCTGCAAGGCCCTCTTCTAGGAAGGTCCTAGGAGCAGGCAGAGCAGGAATGGCATGGTGGGAATGGGTGTGGCGTGACATTCCCTCCTTCCTCCCTGTGCAGTTATAGCTGTGATGGCAAAGGAGCCTGAGGGAGCCAGCGGAGGCCCCTGGTACACTGACCGCAAGTTCACCATCAGCCTCACTGCCTTCCTTTTCATCCTGCCCCTCTCCATCCCCAGAGAGATCGGCTTCCAGAAATATGCCAGGTTCGGAGATCCCAACCCAGCCTGGACCACACAAACTCTGATCATGGGCATCTAGAGAATCAAGGGCTGCTGGGGAACCCCTCTCCTCCTGTGCAGCTCACCCTCTGGGAGAGCAAGAATGGACAAGGCAGGGAGACCAGAGCTTGTGGGGTCTCAGTCCATCAAGGGAGAAAACAACTCTTTGCATTAGTTCAGTTTAAATACCCTTGTCAAAAAAGGGATTGGTGGTGGTTGGAAGTGTGAGGGTAGCCTGCTGGCCCCAGCCTTAGCTTTCCTTGGAGGCACAGAGTTGGCTGTCCTTGGAGATTGTCAACCAGGAAGCTTTCTCCGTGAAGCTCAGAGTAAAGGGAAAAGACTGGCTTCCTGGCTTCATATCGGAAAGGCCATGGGGTCTGGCCTGTTTCCCAAGCTATAAACTAGGTCATTCACATTCGGCCCTCTCCAGGGTCCCCTTAAATTTAGTCAGCATTCCAGCATTATACTATCTCACCCTTTTCCCTCAGCATCTTCTGCTTCTCAAAGGCTGGGCCCAGAAGATGGCTAGCTGATGGTCATGTCAAGTCTGGGCTACTTAGGCCGAGCTCGCAGCTGCACTTTGTAGCCTAGTTCCTGGCTGGGCTCTTTGAGTCTTGGAGCAAAGCCAGTGCACATCCAGATGGCAAAATGCTGTCCATCTCCCTGGGGGCTGGCTAGCTCCCTCCTTCCTATGGCAGGCCTCTCTGGAGCTTCTTTCTCCTGAGTCTTTGCTTGGCATGGTTTAGTCCCTAGAGCAGAGGGTGGTCAGCCCTGAGGATGGCATTGGACAAGCAACAGCTGGGGCTGGGGGAGCCGGAAGTCAGTCTCTCCTTCCTGGCAGCTTCCTGAGCGTCGTGGGTACCTGGTACGTCACTGCCATCATTATCATCAAATACATCTGGCCAGATAAAGAGATGACCCCGGGGGACATCCTGACCAGGTAGGTGAAGGCCTCCAGGGAACATGAGATAGAAGCTGCAACCTGGGCCCTGGAGTGCTGGATCTGGCATTCCAAGGCCTCATGGCACCCTTCCTGAGACACACTAGCTCGTAGGTGCTGACACCCCAGTCGTTGCTGGAGGGGAAGAGCCTCATATCTTTTTTAACCTGGAGGGAAGCGTGATGGCCAGAGGCAGCAGGAGGCTCAGCATCACCCAGAAGGCCTCTGACGGCAATTGTGCATTTTCCCAATTGTTCTTAGACTGTATCTTCTAGATGAGGATGCCTTTGATCCTGTCATCTTGTTCAGCCTTTCCTTTTTATTTTAAAACTTAATTTTTTTTATTTGCATGCAGTACTTTTTTTTAAAGGTTTTTTGAGATAGGTTCTCACTCCCAGACTGACCTGCAGTTCACTATGTAGTCTCACGGTGGCCTCGAACTCACAGCGATCCTCCTACCTCTGCCTCCCGAGTGCTGGGATTAAATGTATGCGCCACCACACCTGGCTATATTTTTTATTTTTTAAATATATTTATTCTCAATAATTAGATACATTGTATGAGCAAATCTTGTAGTGGTACCCCCAGTTCCCTCTTCTCTGTCCCCGACCTACTGGGGCCCTCCTTGGTGGGCATACTGGATCAGTTCATGGGGTAGGAGGTTATGAACTGCACAAGAGGTAGCCAGTTTTTTCCCCTTTTGTGTGTTGTTGCCGAGAGGGGCAATGTCTCTCCCTTTTATTTTTTTTTTAAGGGAACAAACCAGAAAAGCAAAGCCCCAGTCAAAAAGCCAGCAACTCTGGATTTTGGTCCCAGGAAAGCCTTTTAGAACCTGTTTACTGAACTGTGGAATGGGCATGTCTCCTCCCCAGTCCCAGACTTACGTTTTTAATATGTGGAGTGCTGCTTGGTGTTGGCTGTGATGGGGACCATTGGTGGCTCTGTGGGATTCACAGGCAGGTATGTGTTGTGTTTGTCTACAGACCAGCTTCCTGGATGGCTGTGTTCAATGCTATGCCCACCATCTGCTTCGGATTCCAGGTGCCAGCTGCATGGTCCTTGCCGTCCATTAGCTCACCCCCCACACACACCCATGCACAATCTGAGATTCTATTATTGTATTGTATTTATTAGTCCATATTATAAATTATATGATATGCTGGATGGGAGATTCTTGGGAAGAAGAATATAGCAGACACTCCAGGACTTGTCCCTTATCCCTGGCACCTTTGTTCCCAAAGTACCATCCTCTGAAACCGGGGAGTGAGGTCATTTCTCCACCATGACTGTCCCCTTCACCCCGACAGTGCCATGTGAGCAGCGTGCCCGTCTTCAACAGCATGCGACAGCCCAAGGTGAAGACCTGGGGCGGGGTGGTGACAGCTGCCATGGTCATAGCCCTGGCTGTCTACATGGGCACAGGTGAGTGCTCCCATTCCTCCTCAAGTCCCCAAGTCCCAGATCTCAGGTGTCCTGAGGCAGCTTTGCACTTATAGCAATGAACGCTTTGTTGACATTGACCTGAACTTGGGCTGCCTGGGGCTTCTTCCTGCCAAGATGAGAGGTGTGCTCATCTGTTCACTTGTGGTTCGAAAGTAATGCCTAGTACATGTCAGGAGCTATTCTCGGTAAGGGGAAGCCACACAGACAGGTGGGACAGGTCCTGCCCCCATTGGGTTGACAGTCTTAGTGAAACAGTTGGGTCCAGGTAAATAAGGGAAAAGGAAGTCTAGACAGTTGTTAATGTCATCATGACACTGAAGCAGGGAAGGGGCAGATGGGACTGATCTGGTGGGGTGGCATTTACAGAAGGCTCCTCTCTGAGCTGGCAGTTGGAGAGGCCCTTGTTGAAAAAGCTAGGTTGGGGCCTGGGTTTGATTTCCCAGTACCCATGTAAAAGCCAGACACCCAAAGTGGCCCATCCATCGAGTTCCTTTGCAAGAGGCCCTGGTATACCTATTCATTCTCTCTCTCTCTCTCTCTCTCTCTCTCTCTCTCTCTCTCTCTCTCTCTCTCCTCTCTCCCTCTCTCTCTTCTCTCCTCTCTCTCTCTCCCCTCTCTCCCTCTCTCCCTCTCTCCCTCATATATTTAGTACATAAAATATTTTTTTAAAAAGAGCTAGGTTTGGGAGGAGCATTCCAGAGAGAAACTGCAGAATGCCCAGTCACGGGGCAGGAATGGGAAGGAGTCTGAAGCAAGCAGAGGCAGGTAGCTATATGGCCTTGTAGGTGATGGGAAAACACTGGATGCTGTTGAGAGCCTGAGAAGATACGTTCAATGGGCAGGGAATGACTGGACAAAGAAAGCTCTGGCAGTTGTGTGGTGGCTGGGGCAGAGGGCAGGAACTGCCTGGGCAGGCACTCTTCCAGCCTCTGAGACAAACAGGCCAAGTCCCTGTTCTCCTGGGCCCCATGTTCTGGCTGGGAAGACAGGCAATTTGGAGAGAGTGATGTGAAAAAAATAGAACAGGCTGGTGAGTGAGTGCCTAGGGTATGGAGACTAATGGGCAGGGCCAGGCAGGGGAGCATTCTCTGAGGGATGGGATGGCAGCATTTTATTAGTGTAGAAGTTCTGTGGCAAGTGCTGGGCAATTTCAAGGTCAGGAAGGGCAGTGTTGGGGGCAGAGGGCTTCTACCAAGAAGCATCTAAGAAAGCTCCCAGCCTCACTCCCTTTCTGAGGCCGTTATATCTCCTGAGTTGCTACAGATCCTCACCATCTGCTGTTGCAACTAGAAGGGACAGTCCACTCCTCACCCTCCCGGGGTTACACTGACCTCACCCCTTGTCCCTAACACAGGCATCTGTGGCTTCCTAACCTTTGGGGCTGCTGTGGACCCTGACGTGCTCCTGTCCTACCCCTCAGAGGACGTGGCTGTGGCTGTTGCCCGTGCCTTCATCATCCTGAGTGTGCTCACCTCCTACCCCATCCTGCACTTCTGTGGGCGGTGAGCCCCCTCCCTACCCCGCCCAGAGCCCCCAGGTGCCCTCTAGCTGGCTCATAGCGTCATGTAGACCTATTAGGTGGCAGGAGAAATCAGAGTCCATTATGCCTAGGATGCTCCCCCACACCAGATATTGGTGGGTACCAGAACATCCCATGATGTTCAGAGATCCCTGCAAGAATCTTGGTTGTGGTGGCACTTGGGAGGCAGAGGTAGGAGGATCACCATGAGTTTGAGGCACCCTGAGACTACATAGTGAATTCCAGGTCAGCCTGGACCTACCTTAAAGAGAAAATAAAATAAAATAAGAACTTCTGGCCCAAATGCTTATCCAGCTCTCACGTGGATGCTCAGTCTTTTGCATACCCCAGACAATTCCTTTTAAAGAGAATGGTAGTGTCAGCTTCATGTGAAGAGGCGACTCATCACCTCATCCAGCCCACAGCAGCCAAGGACATTGCTGGTTACAGACTAGGACACAGGCTCAGGGACAAGGGCTTTACCCACAATCTGCCAATTCAGGATCTGGCTCCCCTGCATTTGAAGTGGGGGACACTAGCAAGGGTGCCCCTAAGACCCTCCTCTTGTGAACAGGGCAGTGGTGGAAGGCCTGTGGCTGCGTTTCCAGGGGATGCCCGTGGAGGAAGACGTGGACCGGGAGCGGAGGCGTCGCTTGCTGCAGACTGTAGTGTGGTTCCTGCTCACCTTGCTGCTGGCACTCTTCATCCCTGACATTGGCAAGGTCATCTCGGTCATCGGAGGCCTGGCCGCCTGTTTCATCTTTGTCTTCCCAGGTACAGACCTCCCTGGCCTCAGGGGAGAGTACCCAGCAGCTTCCTTGCCCACCCACGTGGCTCAGCTGTGCACTGGCCCATCAGCATCGACTCTTGGAGAGTCATGATCTTTTCTCTGATGAGAGGTGAAGCTCAGAGGTTAACAAGCTCAACTAATAAGTAACAGCCTTTTCAAAGCCATGTAGCCTGAATTCAGAGCCTATCTTACCTGTCACTCAAGTCTATGTTCCTCTTTGAGTCTCAGAGATCTGACTGGCTGGTCCTGCAGGTAATGACACCCTGAGGCTGAAGTCACAAAACCTGAGTTCTATACCCAGGTCAGTTTCAGGTCCTGAGAAACTGCCCTGTCAGCCAGGCTATGAGTTGTACCAGCACCAGGTTTGTTTCTGTCCAAGGACCTCCTCAAAAACCCTTCCCACTGGGTTTGAAGGGAGTTATGTCTGCTCATGATTACACAGGGAGGGGTCCCTTCAGCTCTGCGTCCTGCATGCAGCCCAATGGGTCCTTGTCAGGTTCTGATCTCTCCTGGGAGAGCAAAGGCCAGGCCTCCAGCCAGGTGTGGAGTAGGTGAGACAGAGGCCTCAGGTCTCTGGAGGAATAAACAGCTTTTCCTGCCACTGCCACTGCCACTGCCTCCTGATGAGGAGGGTGTTCACTAAGGGTAGGACCCCCGCCTCCTCCAAACTCAGGGCTGCCTCTTCTCTTCCCTTCCAGGGCTGTGCCTCATTCAAGCCAAGCTGTCAGAGATGGAGGAGATTAAACCAGCCAGGTAAAGCAGAGCCAGCACAGGAGCCTCTTGGGCAAGAGGAGGTGGGGAACTAGACGTGGACCTTAAAATAGGCAAGAGTCAGGAGACCTGTAAAAATTATGGGGCTTAGCCAGGGGTAGCAAATGACTGTAATCCCAGCACTCGGTTGAGGTAGAATTGGCACAAATTCAAAGCCAACCTGCATCAATTGCTTTTCTCATCACTACAACCAAATAAGTGACAAGAAGTAGCTTGGGGAGGAAGGCTTGAAGGTGTAGAGCATGATGGGAGCATGAGAGGGAGGTGACCGTTCACACTTTGTCTGAGGTCAGGAAACAATTGAATGCTCTCTCTCTCTCTCTCTCTCTCTTTCCTTCTTCTCTCCCTCTCTCCCTCTCTTCTTCTCTCCCTCTCTCCCTCCCTCCCTTCCTCCCTTTTTATTCAGTCTAGGACAAGTCCACGGGGTAGTGCAGCCCACATTCAGGTTGGGTCTTCCCTCCTCAGTGAAAATTCTCTGGAAACCCTCACACTCCTAGAGGTGTGTTGCGTAGGTGATTCCAAATTCAGTCAAAATGACAATGAGGATAAACCTCACACAGCTACATAGTGAGCAAAAGGTCAGCCAGGGCTGCACACCAAGACCAGTCTCACAAAAACAGATGTGGGGTAGGGCGGGGGGGTTGATCGCCTCCTGCCTTCTCATAATCCCTCCTCTTTCCTTCTCTTTAATCTAATAAAAGTCTCTATAAACTTTTAAAAAATGGCTGAGATGACTCAGTGGGTAGAGTACATGGTGTGCCAGCATGAAGACTTGAGTTTGAATCCCCAATTCCTACAGAAAATGCCAAGCATGATGGGGTGCACCTATAACCCTTGTGCTAGGGAGGTGGAGACAGGAAGATCCCTGGGCTGGCTGGCCAGCTAGTCTGGCCAAATTGATGAGCTCCAGGTGAGGGGGATGCTCAAAGAATAGGTGAAGAGCAATTAAGGAAGACACCTCACATCCACCTCTGGCCTCCACACACACATACACATGCACTCACACACAAGTAAACACACTCATATATACGCAAAATCAAACAAATGTATTATCTTGGGGATAAGAGCAGAACTCGGTGGTTTAATGTTCTTAGCGCTCTGAAGCCCTGGATTCAATTTCCCATCACTTCTCTCCCACAGATTATGAGGTTTTAATGTATTTTTTGTAATGGGTAACCTAGACGACTTATAGAAATTCAAATACTACTGAAGAGCTTTTTAAAAAAAAAAAAAAAGTGGGAGCCCCAAACAAGATATGCCCATAATCCCATCACTTAGGAGGCTGAAGCAAGAGGATTACTTGAGTTCAAGGCCAGCCTGGGCTACAGAGTGAGACCCTGTCTCAAAAAAACCCCACAGCAATGACAACAAGGGAGTTCCTCTTCTCCCTCAGCACACCCCAGCATACCCTATCCTGAGACATCTCTGTATTGTCTGTGCTCTTCTGGACATTTCTGTACACAGAGCTATGCAGTATATAAGACATGAGTATTTGTATGCCATTTTGGGGGAGGGGGGGTTGAGGTAGGATCTCACTCTAGCCCAGGTTGACCTGGAATTCAGTATGTAGTCTCAGGGTGGCCTTGAACTCATGGTGATCCTCCTACCTCTGTCTCCCGAGTGCTGGGATTAAAGGCGTGTGCCACCATGCCCGGCTTGTATACCATTTTTTAAAATATTTTATTTATTCATTTTCAGGCAGAGAGATACACAGAGAGAGAGAGAGAGAGATTGAAGGAGAGAGCGCACCAGGGCCACCACCTTGTGGGTATGGCTTATGAGGGCCTTAGGCACTGGAGGCACGTGCCTTAACCGCTGAGCCATCTCTCCAGCCCTTGTATACCATTTTGTTGGAAGCCTGAGGCACATAGATAGCGAGTTCAAGAGCAGCTGAAGTTACAATGAGACCTTGTCTCAAAACAAAAACAACAGACATGTATTTTAAACTTAAAAGAGAGCTATATGTGGTGGTGCACACCTTTAATCTCAGTACTTGGGAGGCAGAGGTAAGAGGATCGCCATGAGTTCAAGGCCAGCCTGGGACTACAGTCAGTGCCAGGTCATCCTAGGTTAGAATGAGACCCTAATGTGAAAAAACAAACCAAACAAAACAAACCTTAAAAGACACAGGCATGTCAGAAGAAGAAAATAAGAATCGCCCGTCATCTCCATGCGAGGGAACAGCCCTGCTGCTGTTTCCATGCACATCATCGGGGCTCCTGCTTCCTAATGATCTTTAATGAGGTGGGTCTCACTCCATGTGGCCGACCTGTTTCCTGACCATCTTCTCAGCAGGAGAGCTGTATTCGAACCCTGATCCTAGTCAGTCCCTTTGGGTCTTGGTCTTCTCACCTGTGGACTAGGATGACGTGCTGGGGAAACCAGAAGTGCTCTACCAACAGAAGTGCTGTAACTAATTATGGTCTTAACTGATGTGATAGTCTGCAGAGTCATGACTGATCAGGCGTCTCTCCTCTTCTGCCTCACAGCTGGTGGGCACTGGTCAGTTACGGAGTCCTCTTGGTCACTCTGGGAGCCTTCATCTTTGGCCAGACCACAGCCAATGCCATCTTTGTGGACCTCTTGGCATGACCACTGCCTCCCAGGAAGCATGTTGCCATTGGACAAGAGCCCATCGCTCAGTGCCGTGAGCCCCAAGGCCAACATCTCATTCCAGCTGGTGCGATGACATCTGGACACACCTTTCAGGGCTAGTTCTGGGGCAGAGTCAGCCACACGCCTGTGGACAGCTCAGGCCCAGCTGTCTCCTTGCTCACCAGTCCCAGCCTGGTAAAGAATGTGGCAAAAGGCCCCATGTCACAGGGGAGCTTCCTCCTCACTTCTCCAACCCCAGAGCCCACAGTTGAAGAGCCTGTGAGTCTCCAATGAGAGAGCCTGTTCCATCTTTCCTCTGGAGAAAGACCTCCCAGAGCGACCTGTGTCAGTTCAAGGCCGTGCTCAGTAGCCTGGAGCTTGGTGCCTCCCTGTGCCCATGAGAAGCCAGTGGTAGCTTCTCCGAAGACTTTCAAAGGTGGCACTGACATCATAAAAATACAGAGCAGAGGCAGGTCCTTTCCACTCCCCCAGGAGTCTCCTGTGAGTCTGATAGCCTCCTGAGTTTGTAGGGTTCACACCCTGACTTTCTCCAAACCTGATGGTCCAGGTCGGGCATCCTTCTGCATCCCCAGACATCACCAAGTCTAATGTTTACAAATGGTGCCAGCCTGGCTCTGGAACTAGGGGCTGTCCTGCCATGGTGCTGTGAGCACTTCTCCGTTAGCTTTCCCATGTCTGTTTCTGTCAGATTCCAGAGGGGCTGCCTTTCAGAGCCTCAAGGGTAGATGACAAAGAAGGACAAGGAACCTTCTGGGCTCTCTTTGTGGACTGGGCTGGTCAGGACCCAGGTGAAGCTTCCACACCATGGATTCTCTTCTGCCCCATCATCCACCCCTCCCCCAGCCAAGCCAAGCCTATGGACCCAGAGCGAGAAAGGGTAGCTGGGTTAACGCTGATGGCCCAGACGGTTTCCCTCCCTGTCTCTATCTTGGCTGCTCCCTCCATTTCTGCACCCTACCTCATACCTCCCCCTCTCTCCCCTTTCTCTCTCCCCCACCCCTCTCTCTCACTTGCTCAGTTTCCCCAAATGGTGAGTGTTTTTTATTTTGTTCTTTGGGGAGAGGAGATGCCTTCAGACCCTCATCACTCATCAGTTCTCCCAGCTCCACACATCCATCAGACCTGGCTTCAGCAGCAGGTCACCCCTGGATTGTTGCCCCCAGGTAGCATGAGGAGGAACACTATGCTCATATGTCCCCTTGGCCCCTCGTCTGTCCCTTCTCACTTTGGTAAATCCCAGGCTTCCTCCTCTAGAAATACCAAGCATTTTCTTGCTCTCTGCCTTCCTGAAAAGAGTAAGAGGGAACCATGCCCAGTAGCCCCTGACTCAGGGCATTCCCATCTAGGAAACAAGGCTGGGTAGAGGCTGAGTTCCTCCTCATACATTCCTGGTGTCCGTTCTCCCTGGGGCCCTCCACTGGTTTCCCTCACCCTCTTGGGCTCGCCAAGGCCAGGACAGCCTTGTGGCCAGGGCTGCACAGACTCAAGTGCTGTCTTTCAGGGATGACCAGGTACAGGCAGGGGCTCTGCACAGAAACAGGCCAGTAGGGACAAGGGGCTAGAATTTGACTCAGCCTAACCTCAGGACCCTCTTCCCACCCTATTCCCTGCCCTCATCAGGTAGTTCACTTGAGTCTTTACTCAAGCACACTTGGAAAAACAGAGACAGTTAATAAAAAGTGTGTGTGCTGCTGAGCTGTGTCACCTGTGTCCTGCTTGGGACAGTCTGGGAAGGGCTGGGGTGGGAAGATGGCCCTTGATCATCTACGATCCCTGTCCACCACACTCCCTTGCCAAGCAAGAGCCTGTAAGAAGCTTTGCCAACCACCTTTTTCTTCCCTAGTCTTTAGCAGGGCATGGTGGTGCACACCTTTAATCCCTGAACTCCAAAGGTAGAGGTAGGAGGATCAACATGAGTTCAAGGCCATCCTGGGACTATATAGTGAGTTCTAGGTCAGCCTGGGCTAGAGTGAGACCCAAAAAAAAATAATAAAACAAAAAAAACCTAGTCTTTCTCCACGGATGACAGAGTGTCTCCAGTCCCAACTCAAGCCCTCACTCTGTATCTGCATCTGCATCTGTACTTTGGTGGCCTCAGACCACCAGCCCCTGTCCTGACCCCAGCATCATGAGTGTTGAGGGTCTCAGCCTTTACTTGGTCTTGGAGAGGCTGTACTGGCCAGAGTCAGGCCCAGTGTTCTCTACTGGCAAGAAAACAGCAGCCAGGCAGATTCCAGCCTGGCTTCCAGGCTTTCTGGGCAGACTTGCTTGAAAGTAGTGCTAATTCCGAAGAAGGGAGAACAGAGTGTTTTGTTTGGGGTTTTCTGGTGCTTGAACTAAATACCCAAGATAATCAGAAAGAGATTGCCTTTAATCCCAGCAATCTGGAGGAGTGTTGTCCTGAATACCAGTCCACCCTGAGACTACATAGTGAATTCCAGGTCTGCCTGGGCTCAAGCAAGAGCCTACCTGGAAAGAAAGAGAGAGAGAAGAGAAGGCTTTTGGCACAGGGTTTCAGAGTTTCCAGTCCATAGTCACATGGGCCACTATACCATGGTTGGAGCATGTGGCTGAGACCTGTTCACCGCATGGTGGCTGCCAAGTATCAAGTCTCCCAGCCAGTCCACATCAGGTGATGGCTGATTGCTGGCTAGGGCTGAGTGAGCGCCTTTTCATACATATTAAGTGTCTTCATGTCTCCAGCCTGTTTATCTGAAACAGGAATGACAGTCACTGACCTTATTTGACTAACTCATTAGACAAAGGGGATCCGAATTAAACATTTGAGGCCAGGTGTGGTGGTGCACACCTTTGATCCCAGCACTTGAGAGGCAGAGGTAGGAGGATCCCTATAGAGTTGGAGGCCAGCCTGAAACTAATTCCAGGTCAGCCTGGACTAGAGTGAGACCCTACCTCAAAAAACAAAAAATTAAAAATAAAGCATTTGAGGGCTGGAGAGATGGCTCAGCGGTTAAGGCACTTGCCTCTAGTGCCTAAAGCCCTGGGTTCAATTCCCCAGGACCCATATGGGCCAGACCCACAAGGTGGTGGCCCTGGTGCGCTCTCTCTCTCTCTCTCTCTCTCTCTCTCTCTCTCTCTCTCTCTCTCTCTCTCTCTCTCTCTCTCCTTGAAATTGAATAAATAAAATATTTAAAAAAAAAAAAATAAAGCATTTGAGGGCGAGGTTTGTGATGCAGTGGTGGGGTTATTAACTAACATATGCAAGGCTCTAGATCCCATACCCGGTGATGAAGGGAAGAGAGAAGAGGAGACGGGAAAAAGACAGAAGCTCATAATTCTCCATTTTAGCTCCCCAATCCTTCCTAGAGTCGGGGTGCTTCTCACACTGTAATGTGCATACAAGTTACAAGTCAGACATCACCTGGAGGGTTGGATGAGCACTTGCCTAGGTACTCAGCACAGGTTGGGGGCTTGGGGGGAGACAAACTAGAAATCCCCTGGGATCTCCTGAGGCTACAGTTCAGATTCAATAAGTCTGATGTGGGGTGACAATGAGGTCCCTGTGGCTGACCCTCATGTGAAACTATGCTGTTGTCCTTGGCAACACTGAGCAGCAGGGACTTACCTGGTGGACAGAGCTAGTCTGGTCTCAGACTTGAGTCCCAGAGATGCCTCTTTACACCCCAAGAGCTCGTGGAACTGGTTCACTTCTCTGAACCTCCTATTGTTCAAATATAAAGTTGGGGAAATGATGCCTACCTGATTGGTGAAGGCCTTTCAAATTCAAGGCAAAGTAACACATATGGAGTGCCTGGCAGAGAACTGGGAACTGAACAATTCTCTAGGGGAAAACGCCTCTAACTGCAGTTTCTGTGTGGTCAGTAGAGGTCGCCTTTGCATTATTTCTGCTCATGGAGATCAAGGGTGAGCTGAGAAAAGACCAAGTGTGAGACTGTCTCCAGGGCCCCTGGTAACTTTGGTTGCTCCTTGGTACCTGACACCGTAATACTAGGGCAGGGCCACCCTTGAGCCATGACTGATGTGGAAATCAGATTAATCAATCACAGAAACTAATTGTGTAGATGTAGTTAGTCATGGATTCTGGGTTCTTCTGAGGACATGGGCCTTGACTGAGGCAAGCACCCTAGACACCACCCTACCCTGGGTCTGAAAGCAAGACTAGCCCCAGAGCTCCATCGGAAATCCAGTTTTTGTTGTTGCTTGCTTGTTTGTTTTAGTTTTTTATTATTATTTTAATTTTTTAATAATATTTATTCATTTTCAAACAGAGAGAGAGAGAGCACCAGGGCCACCACCTTGTGGGTCTGGCTTATGTGGGACTTGGGGAATTGAACCCCGGGCCTTAGGCACTGGAAGCAAGTGCCTTAACCGCTGAGCCATCTCTCCAGCCCTTAATTTTATTTTATTTTATTTATTTATTTATTTATTTATTTATTTATTTATTTATTTATTTATTTTTTAGGTAAGGTCTCATTCCAGCCTAGGCTGACCTGGAGTCACTCTGTAGTCTCAGGGTGGTCTCAAACTCACGGCAGTCCTCCTACCTCTGCCTCCTGAGTGCTGGAATTAAAGGTGTGTACCACCATGCCCAGTTTAGTTCTGGTTTTTTTGAGATAGGGGCTCACACTGTGGCCCAGCTTGGCCTGAGGCTCATTATGTTTTGTTGTTGTTGTTGCTGTTGTTGTTTTTGTTTTTTGAGGTAGGGTCTCGCCCTAGTCCAGGCTGACCTGGAATTCACTATGTAGTCTCAGGGTGGCCTTGAACTCAAGGCAATCCTCCTACCTCTGCCTCCCAAGTGCTGGGATTAAAGGTGTGCGCCACCATGCCCGGCTCTTGAGGCTCATTATGTAGTCCAGGCTGACCTTTAACTCACAGCAATCCTCTTGCCTCAGCCTCAGAAATTGCTGGAATTACAGGCACGAGCCACCATGCTGGGTGAGAACACAGTTTTGCTACTTTTCTTCACCTGCCTGTCCTGCTTCCCACACTCCAGCAGTAAATCAAGGTCACAAGGTGTGGGGGGGGGACCCAGGAAATGAGTGTGTTCCCTGAAGCAACTGAACAGGAAGGGGGCTCCTGAGGGGCAGGTAGGGGATGGTGAGGAGCATAAACCAGGGCAGTTATGTGGAGCTTTACCTTCTGAAGTGGGGGGGCTTTAGTTTCTCCCTCCTCTGTTGCTCTGAAAAGCTGACTAGCAGATTTATAGACCCCAAAAGGAGATAGGAGATGAGGGAGGCTGAGTGACCCCAAAGAAAGACCTGCAGAAAGATAGGCCAATGCAAAGGCTGGGTCCCTGCCTCACACCCTATGGTGATTGCCTCAGTTGCCAAAGAAGGTGCAACCAAGTGCAGAGTTTCTAGTCAGCAGACTCCAGTCTGTGTGAGGATGAGCAAGGCTAGATCTGCAGAGAGATTTGGGGAAAGTATCTCCCATCTAACCAGGCCTGACCCTGCTTAACGTCCAAGTGCAGACAAGATCAGGTGTGGTGAGGGTGGTAAGGCTTTAGACAGTTGGAGGAAAGTTTCGAACATAAGAGATGAAAGGAGCCGGGCATGGTGGCGTACACCTTTAATCCCAGCACTAGGGAGGCAGAGGTGGGAGGATCACCATGAGTTACAGGCCACCCTGAGACTACATAGTGAATTCCAGGTCAGCCTGGGCTAGAGTGAGACCCTACCTCGAAAAACAAAACACACACACACACACACACACACACACACACACACACACACACACAAAAGAGATGAAAGGAACAAAGGAGCAATCTGAAAAAAAAAGTCAGAGGATAGCCTTTTGTGATTGTTTTGTGCTGAGGACAATCCAGGGCCTTGAGGGTGCTAGAGCAAATTCCCTAACTCCTGAGAACAGCCTTACCATAAAGAGAAAAAGAAAGGAAAGGATATAATTAATAGAGAAGAAGATGTTTTAAAAATAAGAACTAGAGCCACACGTGCAAGCAAAGCCTAATGACCAGGGTTTGATTCCCCAGTACCCATGTAAAGATGTAAAGCCAGATACACAAAGTGGGGGATGCATTTGAAGTTCATTTGCAGTGGCAGGAGGCCCTGGTGCGCCCACTTTCTCCTCCCTCTCCCTCTCCCTCCCTCCCTCCCTCCCTCCCTCCCTCTCTCTCTCTCTCTCTCAAATAAATAAAAATACTTTGGGTGTTGGGAAGATTGCTCAGTGGTTAAGGCCCTTTCCTGCAAAGCCAAAGGACCCCGGTTCTATTCCCCAGTACCCACATAAAACCAGATGCACAGTGATGCATGCATCTGGAGTTTGTTTGCAGTTGCTGGACCCTGGTCTTCCTGTCTCCACCTTCTTAGTGCTAGGATTACAGACATGTACCACTGTCCCTGGCTTTTCCTTTTTTTGTTTTTTGAATTTGGAGGTTGAGGGGCTAGAGAAATGGCCCCATGATTTAGGCACTTACTTGCAAAACATAAAGGTCCAGGTTCAATTTTCCATATGTACAGAGTAGCACATGCATCTGGAGTCCCTTTATTATTTTTTTTGTTTTGTTTTTCTTCAAGGTAGGGTCTCACTCAAGCCAAGGTTGACCTGGAACTCACTCTGTAGTCCCAGGCTGGCCTCAAACTCACAAATATTCTTCTATCCCTGCCTCCTGAGTGCACCACCACACCCAGTTAATTTATTTTTTTAATTAACATTAAAAACACAACAAGGGCTGGAGAGATGGCTTAGCGCTTAAGGCACTTGCCTCCAGTGCCTAAGGCCCCAGGTTCAATTCCCCAGGACCCATATAAGCCAGACCCACAAGGTGGTGGCCCTGGTATTCTCTCTCTCTCTTTCTCTCTCTTTCTCTCTCTCTCTCTCTCTCTCTCTCTCTCTCTCTCTCTCTCTCTCTCTGTATCTCTCTTCTTGAAAATAAATAAATAATTAAAAAAAAACAAATACAAAATAGTAGGGATCCACGTGAGTTTTTTTTTTTACAGTCTATATGGAGTACTGGGATTACCAATGAATGTCACCATGTTGACTTTCCATGTGTAATTTTGATACATATATGTTATGTAATGTTTAAATCAGATTAAACATCTTCCATTTCTTTATGATGAAAGCATATCTGAAGGGACTGAGGAGATGGCTCAACAGGTAAGAGTGCTTATTGCACAAACATGAGGACCTAGGTTTGATTCCCAGCACTTGGGAGGCAGAGGTAGGAGGATTGCTGTGAGTTCAAGGCCACCCTGAGACTACAAAGTGAATTCCAGGTCAGCCTGGGCTAGTGTAAGACCCTACTTCGGAAAAAAAAAAAAAAAAACCAAAAGCCCAGCCTGGCACACATGCCTGTAACCCCAGTCCTGGGGAGCAGGGCTGAGACAGAAGGTTTGCTAGAGCTTGCTGGTCAGCCAGCCTAGCGACAATAACAGCAAAATAATAAAAATAAAAATAAAAATAAAAAAGTGTGGGAAGCTCTAGGTTTAGAGAAAGACTGTCTCAGGAAAATAGGGTAGAAGAGAGAAAGAGGGAGGACACCTGATGTCTTCCTCGGGCTTCTGCATGTGTGGGCACAGGCAGGTATATCTGCACCTCCACAAAAAAAAAATCATATCTGAGAGTCTGATCTAATCCAATACACATTAAAGTGAGAAAGATGGGCTAGAGTGAGAACCTGCCTCAAAAAAACAAATAAAAATAGGGCTGGAGAGATGGCTTATTGGTTAAGGCATTTGCCTGAAAAGCATGAGGACCTGAGTTCAATTCCCCAGTGCCCACATAAAGCCAGATGCACAAGGTGGCGCATGTGTCTGGAGTTCATTTGCAGTGGCTGGAGTCCCTGACGTGCCCATTCTCTTTCTCTGTCTGCCTCTCTCTCTCTCTCTCTCTCTCTCTCTCTCTCTCTCTCTCTCTCTCTCTCTCTCTCTCTCAAATGAATAAATAAATAAATTGAGAAAAAAACTGAGGCACTGGGAAGAAAGTGACCAGCCAAGGTCTTCAGCAGTAAATGTCAATGAAGCAGCCTGACCTCCAGACCTTCAGTTCAGTATTGAATCTTCTCTGACATCTGATGTCCACCTTTGAGCCTGGGACTTCGTATGTCCCTGATGCTCATTCCAGAGTTAGAGCCCTGGGACCCTCCTCTGTCCTATTCTCCAAAAGAACAGCAACATAACATGAAAGAATTTTCAGAAAAAGCACAGAGTAGAAGCTGGCTATCCATGGCAACTCATTAGTAAATCTCTACCCCTAACCTTCTCTCCCAGGTGATGCTGTGGCCGAGGGAAAAGGAGGAGCTGATGAGAGGGACTTTGGAGGGATCTCTGGGGATCTTCGCTTAGAGCCCTCTACAGCAAGAGGTGGCACGTGTCCGAGGATCGCAGCTCCCAGGTGTGGACACGTGATTGTTTCTCCCCATTGGCTTGAGTTTGCACAGTCATTTACCAGGGTGCAAAGGCATGTCAAGCTTTCTAGCTTCTTCCTGGATTTCTTGCACTAAGAGGAGCACCCAACGAGAGGATGAGTTGCTGTGGGGGGGAAAAAAGAAAGAGGAAAAGGAACATAGTCTTTCTTTGGCATGTACCATGTCCTGGGGTGAATTCTCAGCACTGCAAAGTAATCAGTGAGTTAATCAATTTTTTTTTTTTTTGACTAAGGTAAAGGACTAGATTCAGCCGGGCGTGGTGGCACATGCATTTAGGAGGCAGGGGCAGGAGGATCGCCATGAGTTCAAGGCCACCCTGAGACTGAGAAGTCCAGGTCAGCCTGGGCTAGAGCAAAACCTTACCTTAAAAAAAAAATTAAAAAGGACTAGATTTTCCCAAGCACATGCCTGTAGTGTAGGGATACACTCCAAAACTGAGAAAGTGACATACAGAGCTGATAGGAGTCCAGAGAGCAGAGCAGACAGGTAACAGAGGTCTCCCTCGGTGGGCAAAGTGGAATGTCTCTGTGAGGGGCAGCCCGAGGGGAAGCCGGTCCACATCCCCAAAGAACTCCAGTTTCTCTGTAGCAAATCTCCTTCCACTGTGGAAAGACTTTGGCCTTGGGGACAGAAGTCTTCTTTCTGGTCTGAGCCCTAGTTCCCAGTGCTGACTCCAGCAGGGACTCACTGTGACCTTAGCACGGACCCTCTATCTTCTGGTCCCTTGCTTGTGAAATGAGGTGGGTCATCCTGAAAATGCTGTCACCTGCTCCAAGACCCAATTCTCAGAAGTTTCTTCCAGCTCCTGCCTGCTCTATCTGGCAAGGATTAGCTGTTCCCCGAAGTCTGTCTCCTGCAGATTAACTGCACACTGAAGTTAGCTAGGAATGCACAAAGCCTCCCTTTCTGAGCACTCCCTAGTCCCAAGGTACAGGACAAGGTCACACCTGGAAGGGTGCATGCCAGAAACACTGACCCAAACAAAAACCAGACAGCAGCCACATTAATCAGCATAGACACTTTGGTCATTTGTGCCTTCTTTAGATCCACTGGACTGCAACTCTTGGCAGATAAGATATACACAGCCCCCACTCTAGAATTGCCTACACTGGATAGCAGAGGCACCCATCTGCCTGGGACCTACCAGACTCCCTTGGAAATTTATATGAAAGATATGATCAGGGCATGAGAGCCTATGTCTCTCAGCATGCCCCTGTGTTGTTACTGAAGCTCTCTCTCTCTCTCTCTCTCTCTGGCCCTTGCCAGAGAGACACTCACTGACTGTCCAGTGGCAGCAACCTAACTTTGTGTGCTGACATCCCTTGGTCTGGCAGACTATCTTGTCCTTAGCCTTTTTCTCCCAGTTCTTTATCCCAGAGCATAGAAGACGGCTTCTTGCACTAGTATTTTGAAAAGAAAGAAGAGACAAACACTCAGAAGGCAGAGGTAGGAGGATCACCATGAGTTCGAGGCCACCCTGAGACTACATAGTGAATTCCAGGTCAGCCTGGGCTAGAGAGAGACCCTACCTCAAAAAACCAAAAAAAAAAAAAAAAAAAGGAAATGAACCACCAGAAGGAAGATGAGGAAGAAGGGGATAATGAAGAAGTCCTTAAAAACTAAAAGACTGGAGCCAGGCGTGGTGGCACACGCCTTTAATCCCAGCACTCAGGAGGCAGAGGGAGGAGGATTGTTGTGAGTTCAAGGTCACCCTGAGACTACATAGTAAATTCCAGGTCAGCCTGGGCTAGAGCGAGACCCTACCTCGGAAAAAAAAAAAAAAAACTAAAGGACTGGGGAGATGGTTCCTTAGTTAAAAATCTGAAAGCCAGATGCACAAAGTGGTGCATGCTTCTAGAGTTCATTTGCAGTAGCAAGAGGCCCTGGAGTGGCCCCCTCTCTCCTAGCAAATAAATTAATTAAATAAATAAATAAAATTGCTTTAAAGCCAGACATGGTAGTGCACAACTTTAATCCCAACACTCAGGAGGCAGAAGTAGGAGGATCACTGTGGTAGTTTGAATGAATGTCCCCAATAAATTCAAGAGTTTGTCAGTTTTTCTCCAGGTGCCTGGCTGGAGGGTGTGTCACCTTGGCCAGATCCTAGGATCCAGCCCTAAGGAGTTTCTGCGGTGGGTCTGGAATTTCAGCTATACATATGCAAAGAGCAGTCTGAGCTCAAGCCTGGAGTGCTGGAGTGTGCATGCTTGCTTTTGGAGTTCTGGTGATGGGTTTCTCTCTCTGCTTGGATCTATGAAAGAGGGCCAGCCTCTTTTGCCATTCTGGAACTTCCCCTGGATCTGTTACTTCAATAAATATTTTCCTCCCAAAACTGTGCCTGGTTTGGAGATTCATCTCAGCGGCGTGTGACAGTCACTATGAGTTAAAGGCCAGCCTGGGACTACAGAGTGAGTTCCAGATCAGCCTGGGCTAAAGTGAGACCTTAGCTTAAAACACACACACACACACACACACACAAAAAAAAAAAAAAAAAAAAAAAAAAAACCCTACAATATTAGCATAAAACAGTCTTGGCGTGGGGGGGGGCTCTGTCAATAGTTAAGGACACCAGCTTTGATGTCTTTTCATTCATTTCTGATACTATCCACCTGGAGGAATGAAGACTCAGTCTAATTGAAGGAGAAATAGAAGAAACCTAGCTTCTTTTAGGCAGTTTCAGTAAGAAATTAAGACCCAAAGAGAACCGGGAGATGCCACCCCATATGCCAACCCTCCTTGGCACAAGAATGGAACTCTTGGCAGGAATGGAACTCGTGCCTCATCAAGACTCATCTACATCTGGCTACAGTGCTGCCCACAGTCTAGCATGCTACCTGGATAGAAGGCTAAGACCAGCTGGGTCTTCCCTTACATACATACCTGAGCCTTCTTCCAGTCTCTCTGCCTTCTTCTATTTGCCTCTGCTTTATAGTTTGGGGTAGTTTCTCACTTTGATTACATGTATGATTTTTCCTCTGGTCTCTGAATCTACCATCTATCACGTGTGTATTTCCCTATTACCCCAGATCTACCATGTGGGTTCTTTCACTAACTGTAGGCCTGTTACCTGTGTGGCTTCTCTGAACTTGGGGTAACTCTGGATACAACTCTCTTTACTGCTCATTTCTCATCTGAACTTCTTGGTCTCTGCTGTGATATTTTCCCTCTGATATTCTTCCTTAAGCCCCCACCATTCACTCTCTAACTTCCTTCCATGGGGAAGCACAAGGCAGATGCCATGTGTGTTTCTTCTAAATCTCCCCCACAGATGCACCTAAGTTCTATCTCCCATGTGCTTGTGGTGACTCTACTCCAGTCCAGTCCTTCCCTAAAAAAAACCTCGATTTTCAGCCTGGGCTAGAGCAAGACTCTACCTCGAAAAAACAAAACAACCCCCCCCTCAATTTCTCTTAAATGAAGCTTATGAACTATGCTGCATTTTCTACAGGAGTGTGTTTCCCACTTCCCACGTGTTTCTGACTCTGCTTTAGCCTTCTTCCTAAATCCCAATTTCCCTTAAATAAACCCCACAAATTATGATTGCTCTCTTAATAAACTTAATATTTCATAATTTATTCTCCTTGAGTTCATTTTTATCAATTCTTTGATAAAAAAAAATAGAATGGGGCCAAGAATTGGGGTTCATAAATTAGTGGGAGCCCCTCCTGAACCCCCAAATCCTGTATCATGATTAGACTGTCCTCCACTTCCAATGCCAAGTGGAAGCCCCACTTGTTTTACCTGCTTAATGGACTACTATAAATCAGTTTCCCTCCTGGGGCTCAGCTAATTTGCTCTAATGGCTAATAGAACTCAGAAGCATCTTACTTACATTTGCTGCTTTATTGCAAAGCACAGTTCAATGGACACAGAAGAAGATGCACAGGGCAGGTCACGCGGAAGAGCTTTTATGCCTTCTCTGCATCCACCTCCTCTGGGAATCCCCGGGTGTGTGGCAATACAAGCCCTATCCTTTTGGACTTGGGGTTTTATGGAGGCTTAGTCATTTACAAGTACCTAAGCCACTGGTCATTGCTGATCAAGGCTATGTTGACTTTCAGCCCCCTCCCCTCTCCAGATCTAGGTCAATGGTTGAAAGTTCTAAACCTTTCACCTGGCCTTGGTTTTTCTGGTGATTAACATGTATCCTGACTACTTGGGGCAGCCAGCTTTTGGCCAACTCATTGGTGTCTATAAAGACGCTTATTGCTTTGGACATGTCTAGGATTTTAGGCGTTGTATGCAAGAAAACAGAAAGGAAAAACTAAATACAGACAGAGTGAAAATCTGAAATGTGTTGAGGGCCAATTTGACAATGCAAGTGGAAAGCTCACCCACCCCTGGCCTCTAGGGCAGGCCATAGTCAACTCAACGTTAGAGTACTTCCTTAGCATGTGAGAAGTCCCGAGGTCAACCCTCAATACTGAATAGCAGCAGCAGCAAAAACCTCAGGTATACCAAAGATATTGCCTAAAACCCCTACAAGGCTATCTGGTATACATAAGGTATATATGACACACAAACCAAGTTTAAGTTTAGACTTGAGTTCCATTCCTCCAAGAGACCTTGTCATACACGTGCACATGTACAGACCCATTCCTTCGGAGCAGTTCTTGGCATCCTACTCTTTCTGCCCTTCTGCCCTCCCCTAATCCCCTTACAAGGGTTCCTTTCCTACCTACCGTTTGCCTGGCATTCTAAATTCTAAAGAGAAGCCCCACCTAAATGGGTCTTTGGATTTACAGAACCCAGGGTGGAAACATAGTTCAGTGGTAGAGAACATGCCTGGCATGTGCAAGAACCATACACACACAAAAGAAAAATAATAATAATAAAAAGTAGAAACACCCAGGACATCCAATAACCATTGTAATGCCCCTTGCATTAATTACTTTCTCCTTGCTATGACAACATACCTGAGAGAGGCAACTTGCAGCAAGATTTATTTTAGCTCATGATTTTAGAAGGACTTTCAGTCCATCATGGCAGAGAAAACATAGCCTCGGGAGTGGCTCATCTGTAGCGCTGTAGTTTGTTCACACATCTGCAGAGCAGGTCACTCCCAGAGTGGCACTCTTCATCAGGCAGGCCTCACCTAACACCAAAAACAAGACTAGTGTGCCAAGTGTGGTGGCCCTCGCCTTTAATCCCAGCACTTGAGAGGCAGAGGTAGGAGGATTGCTGTGAGTTTGAGTCCAGCCTGGGACTACAGAGTGAGTTCCAGGTCAACCTGGACTAGAGTGAGACCCTACCTTGAAAAATGGAGAGATGACTCAGCAGTTAAAGCGCTTGCTTGCTTGCAAGGCCTGAAGGCCTGTGTTCAATTCCCCAGTACCCACTTAAAGCCAGGTGCACAGAGTAGTACATGCATCTGGAGTACATTTACAATAGCTAGAGACCCTGGTGTACCCATACTCACTCTGTCTCTCTCTCAAATAAATAATTTATAATAAATAAATAAACAATTTTTTTAAAATGGTGAGATACCCTGAACCCACATAAAAATACCCAGCATGGCACCATATGCCTATCTATAATCCTGGTACTGGAGACAGGGCTTGTTTGATAGCATGTCTAGCCAAAATGGTGAGTTCTAGGTTCAGTGAGAGACCTACCACAAAAAAAAAGAAGTGCTGGGTTAGGAAGATAGCTCAGCAGTTAAAGGTGCTTGCTTACAGAGCCTGCCAGCCTGGGTTCAATTGCCCAGATGCACAAAGTGGCACATGCATCTGGAGGTTTTTTGTTTGTTTGTTTGTTTGTTTTTTGAGGTAGGGTCTCGCTCTAGCCCAGGCTGACCTGGAATTCACTATATAGTCTCAGGGTGGCCTTGAACTCATGGCAATCCTCCTACCTCTGCCACCCAAGCGCTGGGATTAAAGGTGTGCGCCACCAGGCCTGGCTTGCATCTGGAGTTTGTTTGCAGTAGCAAGAGGTCCTGATGCACCCATACTCTCTCTTTCTCTCTTTCAAATAAATAAGTAAACAAAAAATGTTTTAAGGGACTGGAGAGATGGCTCAGAGTTAAGGCACTTGCCTGCAAAGCCTAATGACCCAAGTTTGATTTCCTAGTAAAGCCAGATACACAAGGTAGCACATATATCTGGAGTTCATTTGTAGCAGCTAGGGGCCCTGAAGGAGTGCTCTCTGTCTCTCTCTGTGTGTCTCTCCCTCCCTCCCTCACCTTGCTTTTTTTTTTTTTTTTTTTGAGGTAGCCCAGGTTGACCTGGAATTCATTATGTAGTCCCAGGAGAGCCTAGAATTCACGGTGATTTTCCTACCTCTTTCTCCTGAGTGCTGGGACTAAAGATATGTGACACCACACCTGGCTCCTCTCCTTGCAAATAAATAAAAATTTTTAAAAATGGACTGGAGAGGTCTGGAGAGATGGCTCAGCGGTTAAGGCACTTGCCTCCAGTGCCTAAGGCCCCGGGTTCAATTCCCCAGGACCCACATAAGCCAGACCCACAAGGTGGTGGTCCTGGTTCTCTCTCTCTCTCTCTCTCTCTCTCTGTCTCTCTCTCTCCTTGAAAATGAATAAATAAAATAAAATAAAATGGGCTGGAGAGATTGCTCAGTGGTTAAGTAGCTTGCCTCCAGTGCCCAAGAACCTGGGTTCATTTCCCCAGTAACCACGTAAGCCAAATGCACAAAGCAGTGTATGCATCTGGAGTTCATTTGCAGTGACCAGAGGCCCTCATATATCCATATACATTCTCTCTCTCTCTCTCTCTCTCTGTTTGTATCTCTCTGCTTGCAAAAAATAAATAAAATATTGATTTCAAAAAATGACATCAAAAGAGAAGAGTGGTTAGTTGGGAAAGTAGAAGGGGGTGGGGAGACAAAAGAAAGTAAGAGGGCATATGAGGGTACATTATATATGCATGAAAATGTCAACTAAAAATTAAATATGGGCTGAAGAGATGGCTTAGCAGTTAAGGCATTTGCCTGCAATGCAGAAGGACCAGAGTTTGATTCCCCAGTGCCCATAAAAAGCCTGATGCACAAGGTGGCACATGTGTCTGGAGTTCATTTGCAGTGAGTGGATAAAGGTCCTGGCATACCCATTCATTCTCTCTCATAAATAAAATATTTATTTTATTTTTTATTTTTTAAAAAGTGGAGCATTGGGCTGGAGAGCTGGTTCAGCAGTTAAGGCACTTGCCTCCAGTGCCTAAGGCCCCAGGTTCAATTCCCCAGTACCCACATATGCCAGACCCACAAGGTGGTGGCCCTGGTGCTCTCTCCCTCCCTCTCTGTATTTCTCTGCTTGAAAATAAATAAAGAAAATATTTTTAAAAAAGTGGAGCATCAATATATGACCTTACTTCCCTGCGATCCTGTTTTTCAGTCCCATTTTTCAGATGGTTCAGTAACTTCAATCTACAGCAATTTTAACTACCTTGGGACTCTGTCCTATTCAAAGCCATGTGTCCCTGGCCCAGAGGCATGGATAGAACTCTGCAGCTCTGTCTGGAAGACCCACTGCCAAGTAGCTCATAGAGACCCTCAGAAGCCAAATCCCTAATTGGGCTAAGTCACTAACTTCCTGTGTTACTCTGAGCAAGTCAAATCACTTCTCCTTCCTAGACTTCATTTTCCCTCTTTATTATTCTTTTTTTTTTTTTTTCATTTTTGTTTTTCAAGGTAGGGTCTCGCTCTAGTCCAGGCTGACCTGGAATTCACTATGTAGTCTCAGGGTGGCCTTGAACTCACAGCAATCCTTCTACCTCTTCCTCCTGAGTGCTGGGATTAAAGGCGTGGGCCACCACGCCCGGCTTCCCTCTTTATTATTTTGCTGATACTAGATGACCCTTGTATTACTCCAAAATCTGGACTTCGGACTCCTAGGGAGTCTGGAAATCTTTTGTGGTGGTGGTGGTCTGGTGCTGGGGATTGAACCCACAGCCTCATGCATGCTATCCAAGTGCTCTACCACCAGCGCTGAGCTACACTCCAGCCTTGTTCTTTGTTCTTTGTCCACAGTCATGCCATTTTCCCCAGGCTAGCCTCGAACTCTCAATATTTCAGCCTCTGGCGTACTGGGATGACAGGCACAAGGTACCATACCAAGTTTTGTTTTGTTTGGTTTTCTTAGTGCTGGGAGGGTGTCAAACATGCTAGGCAAGATCTATATCACTGAGCTCATCCCCAGCCCTGTTTTTCTTGTTTGTAGTCAACCAAAATATTCTAAAAGTACAACTTTATTTAGTCTCATCCGCAGTCTGGGATATGGTGAGATGGAAGCTGAGGTATTTGCCTAGTTTTACAGATCATGAAACTGAGGCTTGTGGCAGAGCTCTTGCTAACAAGGAACTGAAACTTGATTGCTGGACTTTTTGTTTCTGAAACAAGGCTCCATGTGGCTCAGGCTTTGTAGCTAAGGCAGGCTCTGTACTCCTGATATTCCTGTCTGCCCTCCAAGTGCTTGGATTAGCTTGTGCTACCACACCTGGCCATAAAAAAAATTAAGGGAAAAAGACTAAAAATAAATAAGTAAATAAAAACTAAAATAAAAAAAGTAAGAGGAAGAAAAAAGGGAGGGAAGAAGGAAGGAAGGAAGGAAGGAAGGAAGGAAGGAAAGAAAGAAAGAAAGAAAGAAAGAAAGAAAGAAAGAAAGAAAGAAAGAAAGAAAGAGTCCTTTCCTTCCCTAGGCCTCAGATTCTCCACCTGTAAAAAGAATTGGGCAGGAGGGTCTCTAAATCCTTTCCTGATCCTCACGTGGTTCATTAGTCTGCACTGTTCTGAATAGGAGCTCCTAGGGATGTCAACCTGAGCGAGGCGCTGTGGGGAGAGCAGGAACAGCAGGGCCATTGGCCATCCAGCATTTCCACATTTCCAAGAGACATTTGTCCTGTTGGGATCCTGTGGTGTTTTCTTGTTGTTGTTGTTGTTTGTTTGTTTGTGTTTTGCTTTGTTTTGTTTTTTCGAGGTATGGTCTTGCTTTAGCCCAGGCTGACCTGGTATTCACTGTGTAGTCTCAGGGTGGCCTTGAACTCACAGCGATCCTTCTACCTCTTCCTCCTGAGTGCTGGGATTAAAGATGTGCGCCACCACGCCCGGCTTCCCTCTTTATTATTTTGCTGATACTAGATGACCCTTGTATTACTCCAAATACAGAAGTCCTGTCTGACTCAGCCCACACAGAAAAGGTAACCTGAAGTTAACCATCACTTTTTTCTCCGTATTGTTATTTTACCTTACAAACCCAATGTTTTGATAGTGCCCTGTTAAAGCTCTCGTTCTATGTTACAGAACAGAGCTGGGGGCTTAGCTCAGCCATGAGCACTTGCTTAGCTGGCTGAGGCCCTGGGTTCACTCCTGAGCACCATACATGCAGAACACAACACTTTGTATTATAGGACAGAAGCTGTTCAGATTCATGAAAAGCTGATTTGATTCATAACTAATTTTGCTAGTTTTGTTTTATTTGGTGCTGAGAATTGAACCCAAGAAGGTCTTATGCACATTGAGCACACACTACCAAGATACATCCCCAGACACTGTTATCATTTATTTACTTTTTATTTATCTAGTTTATTAGGTTTTTTTGTTGTTGTTTGTTTTTGTTTTTTTGAGGTAGGGTCTTGCTCTAGCTCAGGCTGACCTGGAATTCACTATGTAGTCTCAGGCTGGCCTTGGTGGCTCTGAATTCAAGGAGATCCTCCCACCTCTGCTTTCCAAGTGCTAGGATTAAAGGCCCTTTTAGATTTTTTAAAAAAATATTTTATTCATTTTCAAGCAGAGAGATACAGAAAGAGAGAGATACAGAGATCTCTCTCCAGGGCCACCACTTTGTGGATCTGGCTTATGTGGGTACTGGGAATTGAACTGGGGGCCTTAGGCACTGGAGGCAAGTGCCTTAACAGCTGAGCCATCTCTCCAGCCCCTCCCTTTTAGATTTTTTTAAGACCGGGTCTCATTCTAGCCCAGTCTGACCTAGAATTTACTCTGTAGGTTAGGGGGCTTCAAATAAGGATCCTTCTCCTATCTCAGCCTCCCAAGTGCTCAGAGTAAAAGCATGTGCCACCACACCAAGCAAGTATTTAAATTAAAAAAAAATTAGGGGCTGGAGAGATGGCTCAGCAATTAAGGCACTTGCCTCCAGAATCTAGTGATCCAAGTCCGAGTTCAATTCCCCAGTACCCATGTAAGTCAGATGCACAAAGTGTTGCATGCATCTGGAGTTCATTTGCAGTGGTTAGAGGCCCTGGCATGCTCTCTCTCTCTCTCTCTCTCTCTCTCTCTCTCTCTCTCTCTCTCTCTCTCTCTCTCTCTCTCTCTGCTTGCAAATAAATAAAATATTTTAAAAATTTAGCCAGGCATAGTGACACATTGTTGTGGTCAGCTTTCTAGTTGCTGT
>PVHP010016659.1:0-35592 GCA_004024765.1 Zapus hudsonius
CTCTCTCTCTTTCTTACTTTTTTCCATAAACTGTACACACTGTCAAATAGTAGTGGTGAAAAGATTCCCATTTGTTTTTCTCCTGATGATCTGAGGAGAAAATTGTTCAGATGTTTTATCTTTGCTGTAGTAATATTGTCAATCATATTTCTGAGCTTTAACTAGGTAAAGCCATACCTGTGTTATTGGCATAGAGCTCCATCATGATTTTTTATTTTTGATGTGTTTTTGGTTCGATTGGATGATGTTTTCTTGAGAAGTTTTTTTATATCTATGTTCTTAAGGGTTTTTGGTATACGTTTTCTTCCTTATAATTTTCTCATCCTGATTTGGATTCAGGAACCTATCAGTCCTAAAAACAAAAAGTAAATTTGGAAATGTTCCTTCATTTTAGATTATCTGAATGAGATTATGGAGCACTGGCATCCTTTTGTTTGTAAGTGTTCGGTACCACTCAACAGTGAATAATTCTGGGCTAAAATTTTCATCGTGGGAAGTAATTAAAAATTCAGTTACTTTACAGGGATATTTGGCTCTTCTGTTTTATCTTACATTAATTTTGGTATCTTATAAAAGATTTTTCCCTAACTTCATCTGATTTTTCAGATTCATTCGCATAAAATTGCTTTGATATTCATTGACTCTATATTTTCCTTTTAATAGCAGTATCTTCAACTGTTTTTTAGTCCTGAAGATATATGTAATATATGTAATAGGAAGGCTCAGTGTTAAGTGGTTAATTCATATCAGCAGGTTTTTTAATGTGGGTCAACCTGACCTCGATGAAATATTTCTCAGTCCTTGTCCAAATTAAACAAAAAATTTAGTAAAGGTAATGATTATAGGCTTTGAAAAATATGAGGCAACTAATTTAGATTCAACAAGTAGGGTGGACAAGCAAGGGAGATGCAAGCAAGGTGATGGAAGGGAGGGATCTTATTCCCTCTGGCCACAGCATGGTTACAGAGCCTCAGACCTCATGCTGCATAGTTCCTGCGGGTTAATCTTGAAATCTAGAGCTCTGGCATTAGCACTGCTTCTAGAATAAGTGGGGCCTGAGGAGATTACAGGGGCCCCAGAAGGTTTAGTGAGCATGTGTGGCTGATGTAATGGAAAAAAGAGTGTTTTCCTGTACAGGAATTTCAGAAACTAAGGCCTAGAAAGAATGATGTGGTGTTTGTTCTATAAGATCTACAGGTTTTAAGAATTAAAACCAAACTCAATTCTGTGAGTGGTTTGAAGCATCCTACATTTCTAGCAGGAAAGAAGGCACAGAAGACAGAGAGATGGCATAAGATCTGCCCCACTACATTTTTTTTTTATTAAGAATTTTTTTTGCAATTGTATTTTGGGACTGAAGGGCTACGTGGACAGACTGTTGATGTACATATGACTTGTTGGCACTCAAAGGAATTATTTTTGCCCTCAAGGCCTCAGTTGGCTGTGGGTTTGATAATTATCTTAATGATGACTAATATTTGGATTTAAAACACAGATCTTAGCTTTGTCCATAATAAACAAACAACATCAAGGGTTCTCGTTCTTATGATGATGATGTGTCAGAATGGTCCACTTCTGCCCTCGAAGAGACCCTAGGGGAGACTGAAATCCATCCTTAATGTTAAGCAAGCATAGGCTACAAGGCTACAGCCCAAGGTCGAGGGTGTTATAGAGAGAACAGAACAGATAAGATAAACGATAGCATGGAAACACGTGGAAAGTAATTATCCAGCCTTAGCAAATATTCTAGCAAAGATTCTAGATGCATAAACAACTTCACAGCAAGAGGCAGGAACCACAGAACATAGGTGTCTGCTCACAAGAAAACTGTCATGGAGTTCCAAATCACAGGACCCAAAGGGGATGTGGAAACAAAGAGGCTTTGAATGTGCAAAAATGTTGCCTCCAGATCTGGTGACAAAGGCTGAGACCATTGTAAACTTCTAAACCTTATAATAAGACAATAATATATCAAGGATAACTCTCTGGGTTTTTCTCTCAGTTACAGCCAACAGAGACATCATATTAGAATTAAACATAAGGGTGAAACTGGAGTGCCATTGTAATCAGCTCCATGCTCCTGGGATGAACTTCCAGACCAGACACAGTTTAGTGGAGGAAGGGATTTATTTGAAGCTTACAAATCCAGGGGAAGTTCCAAATGGTAGAAAAAGCTGGTTCCCTTTCACAGATCTAGAGAGAGAGAGAGAGAGAGAGAGAGAGAGAGAGAGAGAGAGAGAGAGAGAGAGAGAGAGAGAGAGAGAGAGACCAACACCAGTACCAGTACCAGAAACAGGGACTAGCAGGGACCTGGCAGAGTTCAGACATCTCTGCAAACCCACCCCCAAACATATCCTTGGACTGGACCCCAGGATTGGACCCTCAGTGACACCTTTCCTGCCAGGTGGCTAAAAGCACATGAATGATTTGTAGGACATTCAAACTACCACAAATTCCTAGCCCAAGACTAGGAAAATAGTGTTCAATAAATATTAGCTGCTATTTAAAATTATTTTCAATATCTATCTGATGTGTAGGCTATTAATGTGGCTAATTAAATTTGATAAAAATCTCTATTTGTCCCTTTTCTTTAATGTTTCTTTCTTTCAAAAGGGGTCTTATTATAAGGCAAGGATAAATACATAATTTCTATGAAAATGCTATATAATTATGTGAAAATCTATGAGCTTAGAAGCCGATGTATCTAAGAAATTCTTTTTGGGAATGAACATAAATAATATTGGTGAGAAGAGTTGGAGAGAATATCAGGGTTCTCAGAGTGATTTTTCTTGTCAATGTGATGGTGTTTAGAACCACCATGGAAACCAGTCTCTGAGTTTGTCTGAGAGGGAGTTTCTTGACTAGAATAACTGAAGTGAAAAGATCTGCCCTGGGTTGGAGAGATGGCTCAGCGGTTAAGGCACTTGTCTCCAGTGCCTAAGGCCCCTGGTTCAATTCCCCAGTACCCACATAAGCCAGACCCACAAGGTGGTGGCCCTGGTGCTTGTGTTCTCTCTCTCTCTCTGTATCTCTCTGCTTGAAAATGAATAAATAAAATATTTTTTAAAAATTTGTTGGGCTGGAGAGATGGCTAAGTGGTTAAGGCACTTGCCTCCAGTGCCTAAGACCCAGGGTTCAATTCCCCAGGACCCACATAAGCCAGACCCACAAGGTGGTGGCCCTGGTGCACTCTCTCTATCCCCCCTCTCTCTGCATCTCTCTGCTTGAAAATGAATAAATAAAATATTAAAAAAAAAGATCTGCCCTAACTGTGGGATGGGATCTTAGACTGAATTGAAAAGAGAACATTGGCTGAGCACTGGCTTCATTTCTCTCTGTTCTGTGACTGTGGACTGAATGTGACCAGTTGTTTTATGCTCCTGCTGCCATTCCCCACCATGGTGGACTGTTTCCTCTAGAACAAGTGGTTTTTGTCAGGTATTTTGTTACAGTAACAAGAAAAGTAACCAATGCACAGCAGAATATATATATATATATATTATATATATAATATATAATATATATATATAAAATAAAAGGGTATTTATTAATTTGGCTTACAAATATGGCTGGATAGTCCATCTGTGTCCATCTAGATGCTAGCTGGAGACCTCCTCATGCCTGATCAGAAGGTGTTGACCACTCTTTGGGAGGGTCTTCCCCCATCAGTCAATTTGTCCTGGGAATGACCCCACAGACTTACCCAGAGACATGCTCTTAGTTGGTTCCTGAGTTACTCACACTGACAATCAAGAAGACCCATCACAGAAAATATTAGAAACTGCTGGGAAAACAACTTACGTAATATATACTCAAAATTTTTACAGAAATTACACAAAGGCAAGGGATAATGAAGGTGGCTCTTTCCTTATTTGGACATCTATGGTTGGCTGGCTTCATTTGTTAAAATTGGACCATTCTGTAATACTCTATTTAAAAAAAAGATGTAGGAAAAACTGTAGAGAGTAATACAGCAAATTGCTTTGCTGGTACTAACTCTGACCAAGAAAGAGTTGGTGAAATGCCAGTGATAGAAGCCTTGTGATAATTTTTTTATTGTAACAATTTAAGCAGGTACAGAAAGTACAGTGAGTGATATTATACATATTCATACACTGATCACCTGCATTTAGTATTGTTACCTAGACATCTGTTTTACCTTTGATTTCTAAAATCTTACCTTCCTTCCTTCCTTCCTTCCTTCCTTCCTTCCTTCCTTCCTTCCTTCCTTCCTTCCTTCCTTCCTTCCTTCCTTCCCTCCCTCCCTCCCTCCCTCCCTCCCTCTCTTTCTCTCTTTCTTTCTTTCTTTCTTTCTTTCTTTCTTTCTTTCTTTCTTTCTTTCTTTTTTTCTTTCTTTCTTTCTTTCTTTCTTTCTTTCTTTCTTTCTTTCTTTCTTTCTTTCTTTCTTTCTTTCTTTCTTTCTTTCTTTCTTTCTTTCTTTCTTTCTTTCTTTCTTTCTTTTTTCTTTCTTTTTCTCTTATTTACGAACAGAAGGAGCCTTATAGTTACCTTCTCAATGCTAGGACAAACACCTGACCAAGAAGCAGTTTATGGGAGCAAAGGGTTTATTTCAGGCTTACAGATTCCAGGGAAGCTTCATCATGGTGGAAGAAGCTGGCTCACTTCATCTACATCCACAGCAGAGAGACAGCAGCCAGTAACCATGAGCAGACTCTGAACACACAATAGGGCTGGACTCAAGATGTGTCTCTAGTGACACACCTCCTCCAGCTGGGCTCTGCCTGCTGGAGACTAAGTAGGAAGTTTAAACAAAAATTCCTGAAGCCATGGGGCCATTTATATTCAAATTGTGACAGTTCAGAAAAGCTCCATAGACCCCTCCCCTTAGGTGGGAGGTGTCTCTAGGCAGAGCCCAAACCTAGATGCTAAAACTGATTGGTCAGGTATAGACCAATCAGCTGTCTCTCTGATTTCCCTGGGGGAACTTAAAAAAAAGCTTCCCTAGAACAAAGGCCAGTCTTCTTTTTCACATGGCATCCTAGAAGGAGTACTTTTCATTTTTTCCAGGTAAGACCCCTCACTTCAACCCTTAGGCTGGGGTTGGATGTGGAGGGGGCTGGGGATTCTTTTCCACATAAACCTTTCCCTCTGATACCTTTCTTCTTCTGCTTGTTTGGCTGAGCAGCACAGATTTATTAAAATCTCTTCCTTATATTCTCCCCACACTGATGGCTGGAGAACTCTGTAACTCCCCATGTTCCCTTAAATAATAAAGTCTCCCACTATACCTTAATATCTTGTTGTCTATGATTTAAATTCTTTAATTTTGTAGACAAGAATTTGGGTACTCCTTAAATTTTGGGGTGCATTGGAATTTTTGCTGGACGTTATCTAAATTCTAATCCTCAGCCCAGCCCGCTACAAAATCACTACAGAAAGTGTCCTTTCATTCCGAGGCCTTTTGTCTCTGCAAATGAACTCCAGATGCCTGTGCAACTTTGTGCATTTGACTTTACATGGTTAGTGGGGACTTGAACCCAGGCCAGTAGGCTTTGTAAGCAAGTGCCTTTACCCACTCAGGTATTTTCCCAAACCTTCTTTTTTTTTTTAAAGAGTGATAACTCCTACATGAAAAATAATATGCAATCAAAAATGGTCTAGAAAGTAAAAACTGAGGGCATGGAGCCATTTGTTGAGACAGAACCTTTTTCTGATTTCATCTCCTCTTTATGGTATTGGTGCCAATTATAGGTGGACTCCTTTTTGAGTTTTTCATACATAATCTTCATCTCTGTAATTGTCTCCTTTCAGGTAAGTGGATGCCATTTAGTCTTAGATGGATGCAATATTACTTAATATGGGAAGGAGATCATTTCAGTGAAATATTTGAGACCTGAAGACACTTTACAGAAAATAGGGAGGCAATCAAGCAATCATTGATTTGATTTTTTTTGAAATGGAAACTAATGATGGGGAAATATCTATAGACAAAAACAATGCAGTGCTGTATTACAAAATAAATCTAAAACCTTTAGATACTATTCTTCTAAGAGCTCAAACTTCTCTGAAATTTATTTCTTCATTTATTTTCATCACAACTGTGATGCAGACAAGAAGGGATTACTTAATGATTAACATTCTCAAGGGAAAATGTATCTTTTGGAAATTTTATTTGAACATTGAGAGAATATATCTTATTGTCTCTTGCCAGAAATTGTGAGGTCCATAAAATATATTGAGACACATATAAATATAAATGTATATTGCAAGGATCTCTTTTTCCTTGAAAATTTATATATTGATGCTTATAACCCATGGAATAGCAAAAAATGAAAACATAAAAATACAGCATGCTTTGTTTTATGGTTGTAGATAGTGTGATGTGTCACTGTACCTTGGAAAGCAAAGCTTATGCTTGTGGTAAAAACTGAAGCATAAAGTCAGCTGAAATATGAGCCTTGGGAAAAGTGGTACAGATAGGATAATGCTAACAGGCTTGATGAAATCCTGTCAGTTATAAATAAGAATGGTCATTAATCATCTTTGGGTTTCTAACAATTCAAATACTCTAATGTAATTCTCATTCAAATGTGTTTGAAATGGTCACTCAAGATTACTGTGAATTGCTAACAGGTCAAGTTGACAACAAAATTTAACCATCATAATGTTACTGATGCTTATTCAAAAAGAAGCCCAGTATATTTACCAAATCATGACATTATAGAAAAATATATTTAAATATTTACTTATAAGAGAGACGGGGTGAGTGTGGGTGCACCAAGGCATTCTGTCTCTTTAAAGGAACTACAGATGTCTATGCCACCTTGTGCATCTGACTTTACATGGATACTGGAGAATTGAACCCAGGCCATCAGGCTTTGAAATCAAGTGCCTTTAACCAATGAGATATCTTTCCAGCCTCAAAATATTTTTTGATTGTGTTTTAAAGTTTTTTTCTCTTATAACTTTAATACACTTAAAAGATTTAGGACTTAGGTCCATCAGTCATTATTTATTAAGTATTCTCTATACAATTAACACTTCATTGTGTATTGTGGGACCAACTGAAGTTGCTAAATCCTAAAGCCTCCTTATAATCCACACAACCTTTGTCATTGCAGACACAACACACATATATAAACATAGCCTCAGTCATTGTAGACACAATACACATATATAAACTCAATCTTAGTTGTTGCAGACACAACACACATAGCTAGACTCAATCTTAGTTGTTGCAGACATAACATACATCTACACACAGCTTTAGTCATCGAAACATTAGGGAAAAATCAAATGCTAAACTTTATCACAATTCAGAGAACTGCTGAGACTTAATGAAAATGATAAGGTGAATTTTGTCTATGAGAGAAGTGTAATAAAGGAGCCCTGCAATCCAGGACCTAGAAATAGCTGATGCTTCAAGTGCTGGACAGTCAGGATTCATGAGTCTTGGTTCAGTGAATCACAGGGGAATTCTGTGTTAGGAGTACCAGTCTGGATATTCTCTGTTGTCAGGGAAAGTGTGGGGCTGGTAGAAGAGTGCATAGTGTGGAAGAAAATTAGATGCCTAAATAATACAGCAATTGAAGATAGCCTTGTGTTTCTGTCCTTTGGGGTCCAGGTATACGTGTTAGAAGTGTGTTGTGTCACTCAAAAAATCCCTTTAAGAGAGCAAGCATCTCTAGCAAAGACTATATAGTTAGTTGGTTTGATGGTTAATCTCTGGTTGTCTACTTGATAGAATTTAGAATCACCATAGAATCAAATCTCTTGGCATATCTGTTAGGAATTTTATAGATTAGAACCCTTTCTAAATCTGGGTAACACCATCCTGTGGGCTTGGATGGTATAAAAGGAGAAAGCTGACTGAGTATTCAGCATTCATTTCTCTCTCCTTCCTCTCTGCTGAAGTGATGTTAACTTCTTGCTCCTTCCATGATGAAACTTTTTCTCAACACTATAGGCTGAAATAAACTCTTTGCTCCTGATACTCTGCTTCTGTTCAGGTAGTTTATTCCAACAATGAAAGAGTAACCAATATAATTAGCAACCTGTGCAACAGTGCTTTTGAAATCTGTCAGTTTTGAATAGAGGACTCACTGTGCTCTCTCTGGGAACCTCTAACCAGTGACTACATCTGGTGAGGATTCTAGTTCCCGGCTACAACTGCTTAATATGGGACTCACTAAAAGGCAATTTCTGCCCTGTCTTTGCCTTTTTGCTGGCTAAAACGTTTTTCAGAGCAATTCCACAATCTGGACTCTCTGTATCAAACCTCCTTCCTTTCCTTTCATTGATGGTAGGAAGGGACAAATAATCACAATAGAAGCTAAAAAATATTACCAAATGCCATTGGGTTAGAACCTCATGAGCTCATAGTTCACTGTTAGCTAAGAGTGACTCAACAGTGTGCAGGCTACACACACTCGTCTGTTCTTGTGCACAGCTATTCTCATCCCTCACATCTCTAGAACTTCTACGTCTGCCTTAACCACACTTCCTGGTTATCTGAGCTCACACAGGTGCACTGTTCTCTTCCTTATAGAGCCAAGTAACATGGCAGTGTTACATTCTTGGTGGGGACAAAATTACCATACCTGCTCATCCACTGTGGAATTTGTGTTAAGTTCAAAGAGATTCTCCTTTTTACACATCACCAAATGCCTTTGCTTCATCCTTAAGGTTTTCCAAACTCTACATCCTATTATTATTCTGTTTATTTTCATCTCTCTGCGTTTTACATACCAAACCAGGTGTCTTCTGTAGATCTTTCTAGGACAGTTAGTCATGTGACTGTCATCCAGAAACTCCAATTCACTCCTTTCTTGAATGAGAATCACTGTTTTGGGGGGCTCACTGCCTTCTTCCCTCATTGCTTTGACCACTCCCCTATTTTGTTGAGATACAGTTCCATTCCCAAGATGCATTAAAGGCAAACTTCTGTGTCTTTATGTGTTTGAAAATGGCTTTGTTAAAATCTCATATATGATTATAAGGTGGCTGTAGAAATCTGGATTAAAAAGACCATTTTGGACTTCTTATCCACCTGCTATGATCTGACAAGAAGGCTATTATTTTCTTTGACTCCATTGTCTTTGCAGGTGAACTGTCTTTTCTCTTTGGCAGTTTGCTGGATTTTCTCATCATCCTCAGAACTATTCAGTATTTCAGGATACACACATGAAATGAAGGCTTTTAATTTGAAGCCTTGATCCACCTGAAGGGTATCAATGTGTCTGGGAACGTCTTTTCTGATTTTTCCCTCTTCTCTTTTCTTTGCTTCCTTTTTTAAAAAACTATTTAGATGTAAAATCCCTTAGAATAGTCCTTTGAATCTTTTTTCTTCTAGGTTTCAGTGTCCTTTTATTGTAGTACAGGAGATTTATTTAGACTTATTATCTGTATTTTCTATTGAAGACTTATAGAAATCATTTTAATTTCTAACTTTTCTCATTATCTGAAAGCTCTTCTTTCATACTTTTGTACTTTTTATGGGTGAGCACCTTATTAAGAGTTATTAACTGTGATGGAAAATAAGTCACATGGTCAGAGAAGCATATGGTATATATAATATATATATATAATACATAGCAGTATTATATATACATCATATATAATATATATGGTACATATCTTATAAATGTATAAACCAAGTACCTGTCACCCTGATCAGGCAGTGCAGGAGCCTCTTTAATCTACTTTATCATGCTTTCTTTTGTCTGCTTTTGAATTTACAAATAATTTTTTCTTCCTTTGATTTCCTTGAATTGGTTTGTTTACTGAAGCTTCCATACTTTCTATTTTTAGTTGGTGGTTTATACCATAAGAAAAGTATCATGATTATTTTTTAAAAATATTTTATTTATTCATTTTTCAAGCAGAGAGAGAGAGAAAGAGAGAGAGAGAGAGAGAGAGAGAGAGAGAGAGAGAGAGAGAGAGAGAGAGCACACCAGGGCCACCACCTTGTGGGTCTGGCTTATGTGGGTCCTGGGGAATTGAACTCGGGGCCTTAGGCATTGGAGGCAAGTGCCTCAACCACTGAGCCATCTCTCCAGCCCTATCATGATTATTTTAATGAAGCCTCAAGAGGAGAGGATATAAGTGTGTGTTTTCTTTGTCTTATCAAGTTAAAGTCTAGATGAGATTCTTATTAGTCTGCATATTTTGCTATTTTATTAATCAACTTGATTTTTAGCATATAGATATTTATTACCTGTTGTGTATCTAACAGTAACAATTCATTAAAAGTCTGAAGCAAATTGAATAAGAAGCAGTAGATGTGATGGGCTTGGGGTCAGTAACCCTTACATTACTATCCCGGTCTCATCATTTTTTTCATTGAAGGATATTCGGCAGGTCACCAAGTCTCTAAAATTCCCAATTTCCTCTTCTATAAGTGTAAATAACAATATTTATTTCAAAGCGTTAATTGCTAACTTAAATGCGGTAGTTATGTAAAGGATTTGACCAGGAGTTTAGTTCCTAGTACTCAATCAATAGAAGTCCTGATCTTCCTTCCAGTTAATGGAGAATTAGCCTTTTCTGTACAGCACAGCTCAGCAGTAAGGCTAGCCTTTCTACCTTCACAGTCACACTTGGACCTGTGCTCAGAAGGCCACATACTTGGTTTAATGCTCTGATGCCATTGTTTTGAAATTGTCAATAAGTTTACCTTTGAACTTCTAAGTGAAGTGTGCCATTGGAGCATGCATATGACTACATTTAGTACATTTAACATGTGTTTCACAGCGATGATGGAACAGGCCATCATCCTAGTACTTATGAAGCTAAAGTGGAGAATTAATGGCCTCCCTAGGCTACATAGTGAGACCCTATCTCAAAAGCAAGCAAGCAAACAAACAAAAGTATGTCCACTTTTTCTTGCCATTCTGTTCAAATATAATGTCTGCAATGTTCCAGGAGCCCAAAATTCCATTGAGTGCATTATGCTCCTTTAGGGTTTAGTGAAGCCTGAACAATGCAAAGGAAAGGTCATGTCTATGGCCGGAGAAATAGGGAGCTGACAGACGGGAGAGAGAGAGAGAGAGACTATCCTTTGATTTGAACGTAGAAAGAAGGCCATGACATCCTAAGAAACACGAATGCCCATGAATAATCTTCATTTTCTTTTTATTCCATTGCTTTTCCAACTACTTGTGCAAGGAATAATAAATGTGCAAAGGGAAGACGGGGTGGTCCACAGTTGCTTCTTTTATCCTTCCTTACCCATCAGCAAGCAGAGGGTAGAATGTTCTGGTGCCAAGAAATGACACAAAAATGTGAGTCACCTTTGTGCAGCCATTCCATGCTTTCTAAGAATAATGAAATAGGAATTGTGAAATTTTGATATTCCATATACTAAGCAATTATATAACATAAGAATGAATGGTAAAATTTATGCTAAAATTAAAGTCTTCTTATTTTTGTTTAGAAGGTCTGGAAGTTGTAAATAAAAGCATCAAAATATGTCAAAAATGGCATAGAAAAAAAGAAAATTTTCACATTTTAGTAGCTATAATGGCACTATTTTGTCCAGCATTTTGATTTATTTAATATTTATTATTATTTTACTATTTTTTATAATTTCATACTAATATACAGTGTATTGTGATCACCCCACTTTCCCTCTTCCTCTTTTTCCTTTCACTAAAACACTTCTTCCTATTAGAGCCCCATTCTATTTGCCTGCCTTGTTTATCTTATTTGTGCATTTACTTTGGACTCTGGTTTAAATTAGGGTCTCTTGCATAATCATGGGTTGGAAGTTATTTATTGGAAAATGGGCAGTCCTCCAGTGGCTATGAATTCCTTTCTCCCAGTAACCATCAATTTCCACTATTTATTCTAGAAGGTGTGGGGTCTCAGGGACCCTCTGTCATCTCTGAGGAGATGCTGACAGGCTCAATCATGTCCAGGAAAGCACATCTGCTGTGAGTCCATGAATGTCGGCATTCCAGGCTCCACTGCCCAGTCTTCTGCTCTTACATTCTCTCTGCTCCCTCCTCTGCCAGTTTCCCTGAGCCTCGGAGGGTGTGGTTTAGATGTCACGTTTAGAGCTGTGCATACACTAGTCACTTATTCTTGGCAACCTTGTTATCTCTGGGTTTCTGGAATCACCTCCACCCACTGCATGAAGAAACTTCTGTGTTTCAGGCTGTCCAGTGAGGTGGCAGGAGTAGGCTTCTCCAGAGTTCCAGGCTTTCACCAGCTGTCCAGCTCTGCTCATATCAACATCTGCTGAATAGCAAATTCCATTCTTTATTTGCAAATTCTAGTAATACTGGCTAGTCAGTTGGTTTTGCAATTTTCTTTTATGACAGATGGAGACATCAGCATAGAATATAATAGCATCTTCCTTACAGATAATATATATATTTTTTGCTGAGTTTAGGGTCAAATAAGCTCAAATGGAAAAAGTTCAAGGGAAAGAGGCAGCAAATCTGTCATTAAATTTCAGTGATTGATTCTTTCTTGTAAATTTGACGCAAGGCCTCACTATGTTACCCACAGTGACTTTGAACTTCTGGGTTCAAATAGTCTGCCTGCCTCAGCCTCTTGAGTAACTGGGACACAAAAACACCAATTAATAGGATTCCGTGGAAGGGATGATAAACATGCCTCAGCAGGGCCTCTTTTCGTCTTTTCCAACAGTTGTGTGTGAACATGCTTAGATGGTTCTGGAATCCTTTGTCACCCCTAGGATTCTGCCATAGTCCTGAAACTAATAAGTATTGGAAGCTGGGGACATAAAAGGAAAGCCTGAGTTGAATAGCTTAGCACTTTTTAAAATTAATTTGCAAGGAGAGAGAGAGAGAGAGAGAGAGAGAGAGAGAGAGAGAGAGAGAGAGAGAGAGAGAGAAGGAGAGAGAGGGAAAATGGGCACACCAGGGCCTGTTACCATAGAAAATGAACTTTTAGATGGATGCATTACTTTGTGCATCTGGCTTTACATGGGTACTAGGGAATGACCCAGGTCATCAGGCTTTGCAAGAAAGTGCCTTCACCACTGAGCATTCCCTCCAGCCCAGTTTAAAAAAGCATTTTATTTACTTATTTACAAGTAGAGATAGAAGAGAAATAGAGAGAATGGGTGCACCAGGGCCTCCAGCCACTGCAAAGGAACTCCAGATGCATGCACCACTTTGTGCATCTGGCTTTACGTGGGTACTGGCAAATTGAACCTGGGTTGTTAGGCTTTGAAGGCAAGTGCCTCAAGTGCATTAACTGCTGAGCCATTTCTTCAGCCCAGGTTTTTTAAAAAATATTTTATTTATTTATTTTCAAGCAGAAAAATACAGAGAGAGAGAGAGAGAGAGAGAGAGAGAGAGAGAGAGAGAGAGAAAACGAGAGCATCAGGGCCACCACCTTGTGGGTCTGGCATATGTGGGTACTGGAGGCAAGTGCCTTAACCACTGAGCAATCTCTTCAGCCCCCCCAATTTTTTTCCCCAATTTTTTTAATTAAGAAAATTTCAAAAGCTATAAAAAAGAATTTACATGGGGTTCATCACCTACTTACTGGTGAAGTAACCAATGAAGCTGGTGTGTAAAATTTATTTCACTTTTTGTAGTTTTTAACATAGAGCTGATTATATTTGAAGCAATCTTGGCAGATAACATACTATAAAAGGAAACAGCAGCCACGATGAAATCCACTGACATGAGAGACAGGAACAATTATGACTCTGATATGCAAAGCTGAAGGGAGTCTCAAGGCAATTTCAGAGAAGTTTTTCTCATGAGACAAGCATCCAATGTCTCTGCAGGTTCTGTGACCTGGCTGTGTTAAAATGGGCAGCTGTCATGAGACAGCGTTTCACATGATTGTGCAGATTAAGCCTCATTTTAAAACATACGGAGAAGTAAAGATTTAAAGTAAATTTTTGATAAAGGAGTCAAAGGAAAGCAGTTTTGTTTATGAGTCTGAAGTGCTGTTCACGGAGCCCATGAGGGCTTCTGATTTTGTCTAAGCTTCACACATACCAAAGCACACACAGTACTTCTTAATCAGTGTTCTGAATATGTGGTTGGTGGATGGATAAACTCAGGGTTTATGTTAGAAAGATCTAACATATATAGCAAGAAGATTGTAAAACGTTCGTGTCTTTTTAAGATGCAGACATTTCCCTTTTCTGTTGTCTTATTATTGGTGATTATTTGTCATTTGTTACAACCTGATATTGCTGGATTGTTCTCAGTCTTCACCCAGAGTCTGAAGTTGTAGAAAGATCTGTGTATATGTATGTATATGTATATGGTTAGCCTGACTACTTTTATAACTTGTTGAAAACAAACAAAAATGTGATACTTCATGAGTAAAAAGGCTTTGAGCTTTTAAAATGTTGAATGAATGTCTCTTAAGTCCCTTTGAACACCTTGAGTTATAGAAATAAAATATTCCTTTAACTTGTTTTCCACAGAGGAAACTTGGAGCTTCAAAAAAGAAAGAAAGAAAGAAAGAAAGAAAGAAGGAAATGGTTGACATTTTGTGACTTTCACATTGATAGTTGTATAAAAGAAAAAGGTAATTAATTGTAAAACTATTTCAATGCCTAATGACCACCACATTTTTATTGAAAGCACACAGAAAGGCTCTTATTGTTTCCAAATGATGGTGATGATGATAGCAATAACTAGCAAAATTTAACCCATTTAGATACTGGAACTTATGCTAGAAAGTAATTACCATTTTAGAGACAAAGAAGGTAAAGCTAAGAAATGTTAAGACATATACCACACAAGATGTGCCAACCACTGCAGTAGTGGTATGACAGTTACGGACATAACCAACTGCTCTCTGATTGGCTTGGAGGGTTACTCCTCAGGAGGAAATTCATGCCTGTTACTGGAAACCTAGTCAGAAGTTCTATGTCTGGGGAGGTCATGGGCCCTAGGAGGAACATTGCTATTGTTTGACTAAATGGACTCGTTTTGCCCATCAAATTTCCCTCTAAGTGTTTGTGTTTATGCCTATACATCAGGCTTCTCTCATTTTTGGCCAGAGAAGCATCTTTTTTGCAGACGGTGACTTCTGGAGAGATTCAAAATTTACCAAAGTGCTCAGAATAAGAGATTGTGGAGTGCTCAGCAGTAAATGAGACACCTCTATCATGACCTTCAAAATGAAGGGAGCATTGCAGAAAAGGGAGCCAAAAGAGACAAAGGATGGGGAGGAGTGCTTTGGAATGTTGTCTTTTGGTCACAAAGTGGCCGTTGCATCCATGACCTCACAGTGCCTGTTGGTACCTGTACAATATTTGCTCAATATTGAGTCTGTCAGCATTTCATCATGGAGGAAGGCAAAGAAAAGACATCAAATCAAAACAGGGACTAGTTGGAAAGAAGAAGGAACTCACTGAAAGATGGATGGGGACAAAAGAAGGCAATGGGAGGGGATTATAACCCAAATACCTTTTATTCATGTATTAAAATTGTCAATAAATTTATAGTAAATGCACATCTCACTGGACGAACATAAGAAATATGCAAGGACACATGCGTGGTAAATGGTGGGTGTAAGATTTGAACTCAGGCTGTTGGTATAATTTACATCACACTGCTTTCTCAACTTCCATTTGACTCATTCATAATCATTTCTTTATGCAATTAAGTGGTACTGCTGTATGATAAGTGAGGATTTAATGCATATTTTGAAAATTAGAGTAAGTGAAAGTATCTGTTTAAAAATTTGTCAGAATATGGAGAATTCATGACATGTTAATTGTGTCTTGAGAGAATCTTAAAGTCTCCTTATTGGTTATTTTTTACTAGAAATGGAATTGGTATTTAGTGTTCTCATGGCCCTGAGTTCTACTGCATTGAAATGCCAGACAGAAAGAGCCTGCATTTTGCTTCTCTGTAAAGCAGAAGGTTACATGTTGCCATGTGACGGATGCCAAACAGCAATAGGTGAGCCTGAAGAAAGCACTTGCAGACACTTTCAAGCCTACCAACACCGCCTTTGAGGGAAGGCTGCTTGCTGGCAACTCACCTGCGATGCCTCAAAACACAAGACCCAACGGTGCAAAAGGTGGAGCCGAGCCCTTAGTAAATATTTGTTATGATATTATGTGGTTGAAAACTATTTAAAGATGATTATTTTGTGCTACTTTATCTCTCCCTGTGTTTTCTTCTTGTGATTTGCCAGTCTCTTCTGCTTCCTTTCATGCCTCTGTAGAGAGCACACGTACAGGTACTAGAGATACATCCTCAGAAAGGGAGGATGATGTGATTGTACTGGATAAGTGCCATTTCCATTTCAGTCACATAACATATAGATTCAAGCCTAAACAATCAATTTTACAAACCATGGCAGTGTATAATTGATTATAAAACCAGATCCTCATGACATCCTATGACTAGAGAGTAATTCATCATGTGAGCAATACAACGCCTGGTATTGCTAGTACATGAGTTTTGAAGCAAATAAGGACAAGTTAGGAAAATTCTCCAGCATAGTTTTTTTTTTTTTGATGGGAGGAAAGGGTTTATTTTGGCTTACAGACCTGAGGGGAAATTCCATGGTGGTAGAGAAAATGGTGGCATGAGCAGAGGCTGGACATCACCTTCTGGCCAACGTAAGGTGGACACCCACAACAGGAGACTATGCCAAACACTGGCTATAACACCCATAAGCCCGCCCCCAACAACACACCTCCAACAAGATTTCAATTCCAAAGCTGCCATCAGCTAGAAGTCAAGCATTCAGAACACATAAGTTTAAGGGGGACACCTGAATCAAACCACTATAACTACTCAACCATCTCTCCAGTCCCATGATTTAATTTTTAAATAGCTGAGTAAAACTCTGCTGTATATATATATATATATATATATATATATATATATATATATATATTCACATATTCATTTATCGGACGATGGACATCTAGGCTGATTCTATTTCCTTCCTCTTGTAAATAGCAATCAACATGGGATCTGAAAGTATCTCTGGTAGAATATAGTTTTTTGGTTATATGCCCAGGAGTGGCATCAGTGGGTCATATAATGGATCTATTTTTAATTTTTTGAGAAGCATAGTGGCTGTACCAATTTATACTCCCACTAACAGTGAAGAAGCGTTTGTTTTTCCCCACTAGCATTCATTGTGGTTTGTTTTCTTCATGCTAGTCATTCTGACTGGGGGAGATGGAATCTCAAGGTAGGTTTTATTTGCATTTCTTGGATGGCTACAAATATTGAATACTTTCAAAAATATTTATTTGGAGGGGGTAAGAGGGAAGGAGAGAGAGAGAGAGGAGAGAGAGAGAGAGAGAGAGAGAGAGAGAGAGAGAGAGAAAGAGAGAGACAGAAACATGTGCTCTGGCCTCTTGCCACTTAAAACAAACTTCAGACTCATGCACCACTTTGTATATCTGTCTTGGGGGACTTGAACCTGGGCTGGCAGACTTTACAAGCCAGTACCTTTAAATGCCGAGCCATCTCCCCAGCCCTTGGACACTTGTAAAGGGTTTATTTACTATGTGTATTTCTGAGTTTTTAAAAAATATTAATTTGCAAGCAGAGAAGGGGAGGGAAGGAGAGAAGGAGGGAGGGGAGGGAGAGAATGTGGATGCCATACCCTCCAGTAGCTGAAAACAAACTCCAGATGCATGTGCCAGTGTGCACCTGGCTTTATGTGGGGAATTGAACCTGGGTTGTTAGGCTTTATAGGCAAGTGCCTTCACCACTGAGCCATCTCTCCAGCCCCGTATTTCTTATTTTGAGAACTGTCTCTGTTCAGTTCCTTAAACTACTTATTTTTTAAAAAAATCGTGTGTGTGTGTGTGTGTGTGTGTGTGTGTGTGTGTGCACTGCTGGAGCTGCAGTCATCTGAAGACTTGACTGGTTTTAACGTATTCATTTCCAGTGAATTCATGTACATAGCTAGGTAGAAAGAGAGGTTTCTGTTTTTTTTTTTTTTTGCTGGCTGTTTTGCAAAAAGGGCTCAGTTCTTTTCTGCATGGGCCTTTCTATAGCACTGTTAGTCCCATGACAGCGACATTGTCCAGACTGAGTGATTTTCAAGAATCAGAAGTCACAGCCCTTGAAGGTAATGTGTCTTCTCTTCTGCCTCGTGACGTTGGTCATGCAAAATAACCGTTATACAGGGTGTAGATACCAGAAGGTAGATTTCATATGTTCCCAAAAATAAGGTGTAGTTGTTAGGTTTTGAGTATGATTTTTACCTGTCAGTACATGTTTGGTGTATGTGGAGGCCAGAAATCAGCATTAGGTGTCTTTCTCAGTCACTCTCCTTTATGTATGTATGTATTTTATTTATTTATTTTCTTTTTGAGACAGGATCTATCACTGAAGCCAGAGTAACCTGATGTGGCTAATCTAGCTAACCAGTCAGCAAGTGTTAGGGGACTCTGCTGTCTTCACCTTGGGTTCATTTTTCTTCTGCTGGAGGCATATTCTTCAGAATCTTTATTTTTATTTTTTTATTCATAATTATATACACTTAATAAGGGAATGATGCATTGATGTCTCCACTTCCCCTATTTCCCTCTTCCCTGTCCCTGGTCAGTTGCATGTCCTCCTCCTTGGGCAGTCTGGGTCAGTCTATGGGGTAGGGGGTTGTGAACAGCCTAGAAGTTAACCCGATTCTGCCCCCCTTTGCAAGTTGTTAGTGAGGTGGGAAATGTCTCTGGATATTCTCCCCCAATATGTCTCTTACAATCTTTCCGCCCCCTCTTCCGCTCAGTTCCCTGGGTCATGGTGGGTGAGTATTAAGGCTGCTTTGTTGTTGAGACCTTAGGAGCCTCTGTACTTCTGCTTGAGGTTGTGTTTAGAATCATTGGTGTCTGTTTCGCTGCTTCATCGTGGGTTGATTGATTGGCTGTGGTTATAGGTCTCTTGGGGGATTGCCTCCCCCAGGCTTTGGCGCCTCCATTGCACAAGTGCTCCCTTCATGGTTCGCTGTTCTCTCCCAGTAGGCAGTGTGTTCAGCCTACTCATGGTGGCCGACTGCGTTTCATGTCAGTGGTCTCTGTTTATTCCAGCTGTCGTTGACCAGTTTCCCCTGGCAGCTTATGCAGGGCCTTCCAGCTCTTCACTAACTACCATCTGGGGGCTGGTTGCCATTCTGGAAATCATAGGGTCTCTCCGTGCTGATAGATGGCTTTCTGTGGTTCTTCAGCAACAGGATCGCCTCAGGCCTGGGGTTGGTAATCAAGAGCTTTGACAGAATCCTGTCCTGTATTGGGGACCTCATGGGTCACTTTGGTCAACATCTCAGTGAAGAAAGGATTCCGTGGCTGGGACCAGGAGCTGCTAGACTGCTCTGTTTTTCACAAACTTAGACACTCTCCCCATCCATTCTCGGCCCCGCTTGCCGGATGATTCCCACTCCATGCTCATTAGTGGACATTGTGCTTACGAGGATTTTATAGTTTAGAACCAGTTTTGGTTCACTTTCATGTTTAAGACATCCCCTCCCCACTTCTTACTTCTCTTTCCCAAATTCTCAATTCTGGATGGTTTGCTTAGAGTTTACCATTATCCTGGTTAGGAGCCACCTATGAGGGATAATATGCGGTGTTCGACTCTGTTCTTTTGAGTGTTCGCTTAGTAAGATCTGCTCGAAGTCAGACCATTTTTTTCCTAAATTTCGATATATCATTTTTCCTTTCAGCTGAGTAAGATTCCATCGTGTAAATATACCACAGTTTCTCTGTCCATTCCTCCATGGATGGGCATTTGGGTTGGTTCCAATTCTTGGCTATTATGAATTGAGCTGCTATAAATATAGTTGTACAAAAGTTTCTGCATTGAGATGTGACATCTTGCGGGTAGATGCCTAGTAGAAGGATAGCTGGGTCCATTGGTAGTTGTATGTCCATTCTGTCTAGGAGTCTCCACACTGCTTTCCATAGTGGTTGAACGAGTTTGCAATCCCACCAGCAGTCGCATCCTCGCCAGCAACGATTGTTGTTGGTTTTCTTTATGATTGCCATTCTGACAGGGGTAAGGTGGTATCTCATTGTGGTTTTGATTTGCATTTCCCTGATACTTAAGGATGCTGAGCACTTTCTTAGATGAGAAAAGGCCATTTGTGTTTCCTTTTCGGTGAATTCTCTGTTGAGATCCGTGCCCCATTTTGTGAGGGAGCTGTTTGATATTTTATTATGTATTTTTTTGAGTTCTCTGTAAGATCTGGAGATTAGGCCTTTGTCTGAATTATAGCTGGTAAAGATCATCTCCCAGTTTGATGGGGGTCTATTGGCTCTGAGAATGGTTTGTTTGTCTGTACAGAAGCTTTTGAGTCGGATCAGGTCCCATTGGTTAAGTGATTGTTGCACTTCCTGGGCTGTCCAGCATAGTTTTGAAAGGAATTTTCCATAGTACCTGCTTCATCTATGTACATAGAAATAGGATTGATCTTCCAATTGATTTATTTTGAAATATAACCTCTTAAATTGGCAGAAGACATAAGTAGTTAATTTTCAATAGAAGAGTTTTTTTAAAGATAGTAGATATTTGGATATTTTATTTTGCTGAAGATAAAAAGTCATTTTTAATCTATCAAACTGGCAAGAAATTGCTGTGGAAAAATAGGCACTTGTAATCTTGAAAGGAGGGTCAACTAATATAATTTTTCTATCTGACAATTTAGCTATGTGCAGGTGTCAAAAATCTTGAAATATCTGCACCCTCACAGAAATTCCACCTCTAAAATTATACTTAGAAAATATTGCATGCATAACAATAATGATAATTATTTTAATATTATTTACAACAACCCCAAATTGAGAAATAACCTTGGTGCCCAATGAGGATTTATTAATTCATTAGAGTAATTGCCTGAAAACAATCAGCCAGAATGTGAGCAATTGGCAATGCAGAAGGATGCTTACAAATGTTTTTAAGTAAAAAGAAAATAATAAAGAACTGTAATCATAATCATTTTGTGGAAAAATCTTGTAGCATTAAAATGGTAGGATGCATATCAAATAGCTAAGTAGGTTTATCTTTAGAGACAAGCTTCCAGGTGATATTAATTTTTATCTTTATATTTTTCTAACTTTCCAAGTTCTACAGTGAACATGTACTTTGTTTTTCATATGTGAAATATTTTGACAGTCTTCCACAGTCACTTGACTGCTCTACAAATTACCATAGACTAGGTATTTTGAGCAAGCAAGATTTATCTAAAAAGAGACAGAAGAACATCCCATAGCTCTGGAGAAGTTTGGAGAGATGGCTAAGTCCAAGATCAGGGTGCTGTGGAGGGTCTGATGAGGGACGGCTGCTCCTCTGCCCTTGGCTGCATTCTGACAGGAGAAGAGCACTCAACTAACTTGTGAAAAACTGTCAATGTCTTTCACATGATGTAGAGGAGAGAGAACAAAGAGAGAGAGAGAGTAGTAAGGAGGAGAAGGGAAGGAGGAGAGACATTTTGTTACTTTTTGTAATATCACAACAGGGGGATTTCATTGAGAATTTTGACACAAAATCACAGTAAAAACTAAGGAAACAAGATCATGTCAACAATTTTGAAAACATCTTTTTAAAATAAGTAATTAGGCTTGTATAGCTTCCATTTCTGGGAAAGAAAGTAGAATATATCATACTTTATTTTTCCATTAAGAGCATCTAGAATGTTGGAAAAATTACAAACTTTTATTAAAACAAAAACCTATTTGCTTGAAGGCACTGGAACTTCCAAGGCAACAGAACTTGAATGGCAAGATTCCTAAGAGATGTGAAGCACTGAGATAATCCAATATTCTATAATGCTTCTCTTTAGGATTTTGCTAGTTTGTAAGCAGCCAATGAGAGATCGAGAGAGTAAATGGAATACTATGATTAAGAAATTAAAGCTCAACAGTACTTACAGTTATTTCCATTTTGGGATAAGGCAAAAAAAAGTCTAAGTTTCCATTAAAAAGTTGGAACCTTGATAAACCAACTATTCAGTTCACTATTTGGGGAGTAATGACAAACTACAAAGAAATGATTATAAGACTGAAACTCAGTTTTGACCTAGATTAACACCTATTGGATAAAGGCTTCTATTACTTATGTCAGAAAATCCAGCAGTAAGTACTCTTTGGAAGCATTTCAATATCCGTTTGTTCCTGAAATTGCGCATTAGAATATGTGTTGTTGAATAAAAAATGTATCAGCATTTCAAAAATTGGACTCAAAAAGTGAAAAACTGAGGCCTGGGGAGATCATCAGTTAAAAACACTTGCTTGCAAAGCCTTTTGACCAAGGTTTGATTCCCCAGTACCCATGTAAAACGAGGTCCACAAAGTGGTTCATGTGTCTAGAATGGTTTTCAGTGGCAAGAGGCCCTGGCATGACCATTCTCTCTCTTTCTTACTCTCTAATGAAAATAAATAAATAACAATAAAAAAGAATGAGTTGGAAAGTTTTTAAAAATATATTTACATATTTATTTGCAAGCAGAGAGAGAGACAGAGAGAGCAAGCGAGAGAGAGAGAGAGAGAGAGAGAGAGAGAGAGAGAGAGAGAGAGAGACAGAGAGAGAATGGGTACACCAAGGCCTCCGTCCACTGCAAACGAACTCCAGGTACATGCACCACTTTGTGCATCTGGCTTTACATGAGCATCGGGGAATCGAACTCAGGTCATGAGGTTTTGCAGGTGAGGAGGGCCTTAACACATCTTTCCTGCACTGGAAATGTATTTTTAAAAAGTGAAAAAAAAAAACAAAAGAAAAAGCAGATGAAAACAGATTGTGCAAGGCAGTCCAACATATTTCTTGAATAAGACATGAATTTACACTTAACTGATTTGACATGCTACTGTATGCATGATCTCACAGCAACTGTAATTTTATGCACGAGATAAGGCCAGTCACTATTCCATAATGGATAGAGGAGGGACTGATTTTTTAAAAAAAATTTACTTCCTTTGCAGGATAGGTTTAAGAAAGCTCAATTGTTTTATGGTTAGGATGTTAAACACTCTTCTATAATATGCTAAATATGAGAAATGTGATTACTTGTAAAGAAGAGCAACAAAATCATTTAAAACAATAAGTTCAATAGAGATGTTTTATACACTTGTTCTTTAGGAAAGGGCCAAATTTTTGAGCCCAGATTTTTCCCGACATACAAACTTCATGCTGGCAAGCTGAATATTCTTCAATTCATCATTTACGTGGTAGTACTTGGTATTTTATTTTGAACATACTATCTCATCTAGTATTCCTAGATATCCTACAAAGTAAATATGACTTAATCCAATTTATAGCCCCAAACTTGAGGTTCAGAGAATTGAAATAAGATCTAAAGATTACACAGCTACAACTGGATGCGTGCCTGTAAGCTAAGGTTCTAACTGTGTACACAGATGGTTTCATTGAAATTTTATGACATTTGATTTCTTTATCATTTGCCATCCATCTACACCTCCTTCCATCTATCCACTGGGACTTGCTGAATTACTAATTTAATATAAAAATTGAATTACTTTTCCAGGCTATATCAATACAAGGCAGCACACTTATGGAGAGTTTAGTTATGAATGAGGCATGTGATTCTCTTATCTTTTCTCATATTTCTTCTTTATAAACTACATGTCTCACTAATTCTTAAGATTCTATTCCTTTTCTGTGAGTTTTTGTTTCTGTTGAATTTTCATTTAGGTTGCTGTTAAATTATGAGGAGATTAATTGAAAATATAAGCTGTTTGGATGTTCAGGGGTATGTCAAAAACTGGAGAAACAAAATGTGCAATTCATATATATTATATATATTATATACATATATATCTGTGATTTTAACTGTATATGTATTTTTCTTACTTATATTTTAAGACTCCAACACACAGTTTGTACATAAATGTCAAATAAATCACAATAGTAACTATGCTTCTTTGGGCAAATACCTTGAAAATTCATTAATTTGTCAGAGTACACATATTAGTTACTGTTTCTGTGGCAGGATACTTGATAGAAATGACTCAATAGAGGAAAAATAAATTTGGCTCATAGTTTTAGAGATTTTAGTTCATGGTTCTTGGCTTAGCTGATCCATGGTGAGGCAAAAAAATGATGGATTGGAAGCAGGTAGTGGAAGTGACTTACTTGGTGGAAAGTAGGAAACAGAGAGTCCAGGGTGGACTGGAGCCAGATACATTCTTCATTGTCTACCCCTAGTCACCTGCTTCCTCTAAATAGGAACCACTTTTGATGTTTCTAGAACCTACCCAAAGGTTGTCACCAGCTGAGGAACAAACACTCATGAGTGTGTGAGGGCTGTTTCATGTTTTCACTATAATTACAGCAGTTGTGTTGCCCGTTACTTTATTAGTACCTGGATTTAATGCTATTACCTTGATTTTATCAGAGGTCACAATATTAATGTTGAAGGTAAACTCAGAATGTGGAACAAGATGATAAGGTATAAAACCCTGGCGTATTCCTTCTCCACAGAAACACTAAAGAGTTGTTCATAAACAAAACTAACTTCAGGAGAGTGAAGGGAACCGGCTAACACATTGTAGGTTTTTTTTTTTTTTTGTGTGTGTGTAATGGTAAGAAAAGAAGAAAATAAGAAGGCAGGAAGCAAAGAGTTCCCTTCAACACCCCTCACCCAATTTCCAGCAATGCATCATGGAGAGAAATGCTTTCTGCTTGGAAGAGGGGGAAGGGATTAAATCTAGGCATTAGCCTTGAAACAAAATACCAGACTGCAAGAATTCGATCCAATACTGGGCAAAGCCCCATAAGCTCTGTCCGGAGGGAAGTGTCTGTGGACAGAAACTCTGGACCCACATTAGCTTGGTAGCCAAGGAACTATCTCCATCACCAATTACTCAACCTTGGACAGCACACTAAGAAGAACTCTAGTCTGGGGAGTCTTGTTAAGTATGCACTGAACTTTGTTTTGGAATTCATTATTGGGATACTTAAGCCATAGAAAAATTCCAATAACCTTTTCTTTCAGGCCAGCAATTATGAATAACCATTTTAGTCCCATGTATACCAGGTGAGCAATTGTGACTATAGTCAGAGAGACTCGTGTGGCAGTTTGACCATGATAATTTTAAATGGATGGCACTTTAGACTAGGGTATTTTATTAAGGCTTGTAACTTGGGTCTTCAGTCACCTGGCTTGTGGAAGTGTCACTGGGGGTGGATCCTGAAGTCCAGCTCTAAGGTGTGTTTGGGGGTGGATCTGAATGCCAGCCCAAAGGTGTGGGAAAATAGTTTGAGTTCTGGATGTTCTTGGTGCTAGTACTTGGTGCTTGCTGCTTTGAACGTTTGCTGGCTGTTTGGTGGTTTCTCTTTGCTTGGGTCTATGTGAATGACCCAGCTTCCTCCACCTTTGATAATAAACCTCTTCCACCCGTAAATTGTGTTGGTTGGATATTCATCCCAGCACCATGGAGTTGACTACACCAACGTGTATTCTTGGCAGCACTGCCCTCAGCGGCTGCAGTCTTAGACACAAGTATTCCACAATACAAGGCCTTCGTCCTGCTTCTGATTGCACTCGCTTTGGTAGGTTGTGGGTCACTGATTGCAGTAGTGTGGTATTAATGGTGTTACTGGCTAGGTGATTTGCCACCCCATTTATTCCAAACCGCAACCAGTATATCATGGAAATAATAATTATCTGTTGAGGGGAAGAAGAGAAGATTAGGTACAAAAGTATTATATAAGACATAGAGCTGAGACCGTCACAGTGTGGCTCATTGCAGAGTAAACTCCTGCATGTGCCTGATCAAGACCAGAGACTTGGATAAGACACCTAAGACTGATCTGGCCCCAGACAGAGACTTACAGGGCTGAGTTGCCCTTATATGGAAGTCCCTTAATTCATTCTGAACACACCGTGGCAGATTTGGGAAAACCTAGGCTTTTGGCATCATGCTATTCTGAAATAATGACAATCTACCATAGTAGACTTGTAGCAAACCTGGACTTAGGTATCGCTTAGTGCTGATGTAGCATCAATGACCATAGGCACAGGGAAAATAAGCATCTCGCTTCAAGTTTCTGGAACAGCAGAAAAATATCTGGATTATGAAGACTGAAATGAATGACTAACATTTCAGTATGCAGATGTCATAGTAGCAGTGTGAAATAAGCATCTATAATTTTCAAGGGACCAGAAGCCATAGATTGTTATTAGAAAAATTTCACTGCCAGGCATAGGATACTTTCCAGTGAGTTATTGGCTAGGGAGGCCTCTGATGTCTTCAAAACATTATAGACCATTGCAAAGGCTCTTGGTTGCACAACAAAACTAGATGATAAGACCTTATTGCTGCAGATTCCACACGCTTGGGCTACAGTCACTGAGGAATCAAGCTGGAGCTGAGCTGGAAGCCTCCTCCCTGTTGACTGGCTGTCAGGGTGCTGGAAAGACCTCTGCAGACTTTTGAAGAAGAGTCATTAATTGTTTTAACCAGTAGCTGACTCTGCAAGATTTAAGGCTGGTCAGCCAGGCCAAATGTTCAAAATGATGCAATGGTGGCATGTTGGTTATGGGGGAAATCAACTGCTTTCTTCTTGAACTGAAGGTCTGCTCCATAGGAGGGAATTCATGCCTGGTACTGAAAACCCAATTACAAGCTTGGGAGATCATATACCCTAGGGAGGAAACTACAACAGCTGTTTTGATAAATGGATATATTATGCCCACCAACCTGCCCTTTAAATATTTATGTTGATGCCCATATATTACTACTACTCTCGGTTTGGGGTAGGGAAACTTCTCTTTTCAGATGGCAGTGACCACAGAAGCGACTCAGCACTTAACATTTGTGAGAAGAAGTGACAGTGTGGTATTCAGCACTAAGTAGGACATCTCTGTCTTATTGTCCAAGACTCAGGGCCCATTGTGGGCAAGGTGACAGAGAGAATGTAAGAACCAAAGGAAGGGGAGGAGTGCTTAAAATGCTGTCTTCCAGATACAAAGTGGCTTTGAGATTCATGATCTCACAGTGGCTGAAGCTACAAAACCTGGAAAGTAGGAGGAAAAAATGATGACATCAAAACAAAAAGAGAGACTAGTTGGACAGAAGAAGGAATTCAGTAAAGGAGAAATTTGGCAGAGGAAAAATGAGGGTGGTGGGAGGGGATTATGACCATGGTGTATTGTTTAAATTTACAGAAGTTGTCAATAAAATGTTTCTTTTTGTTAAAAAAAGAACTTTCAAGAGATTTTGACTTCAAACAACAACAACAACAAACAACAACAAAACAGGATGCCAGAAACCAGCCATATAGTTGTACCATGTATAAACTCTCAGAGAATTTAAAATGGGTCTTTTAAGGAAATTCAACACAGCCCATGAAAATAGGGAAACAATTTAGTACTTTATCAGAGCAACTTAATGGAGGTAATTAGGTAATTTAGAAAGCAAACAAGTCTTTGATTAAGACATTCCCAGGCCATAAAAAGGAAAAAAAGAACCAGAATAGAATAAATTTCTACCAGACCAACCGTACAAGAAATGCTAAATGGGGAAGGAATCTGTTTTTATTTTTTAGAAGGCATTGAGAACCTGGGTCAACCAAATTCTACCAATAAAACCAGAAATGATAGCTGACTCTCTGGTAGGAGTTGAATCACCCCTAACATATCAATTAGGGCACAGGTGAAATCATAGAGGCAGTGGAGAGATGAGCAAGAGTGCTGTTCCCACAGCAGTTAGAAAGATAAAAACAAGTCAAGCTCAAAGTTAATAAAGGAAATAATTAAGATCAGAGCAGAAACAAATGGAATTAAGGTTAAAAATAAAAAAAAATGAAGCAAGGAGTTATTTTTCAGAGATAAAATTTCAGATTAAGAAAAAAGAAATAAGACCCCAAATCAGAGCTGATAAGGAGATAATACAACCGACACAACATAAATACAAAAGATTGCAAGAGATCACTATGAGCAATTATATTCCAACCAACTTGATAATGTAGTACATAGGTTGACATTCCAGGACAAATGCATCTTTCCAAGACTGTATCTTAAAGAAGTAGAAAACTCTTAACAGAACAATAATAAGTAAAGAGATTCCATTAGTAATTAAAGCCTCCCTTCAAAGAAAAATCCAGGCTGATAAAATAACTCTACTGTTGTGTTACACCAAACATTTAAAGAACTAATAATTTTTTTCCCAAAAATTTGAAGAGGAGGTTAGTCTTCTAATATGTTGGACAAAGCCAGCACTATCCTATCAAGAAACCAAAGCAGAAAAAGTAGACAACTATAAACCAATAATTTCAATGAACATATAGGCAAAATTCCTCAATAAAATATGAGCAAAACTAATCTATGAACACATTAAAGAGATTAAATACTACAATTAATTGGGATTCATCCTTTGCATACAAAAGTAGATCAATATATGCACAAATTTTTGTAATATACCACATCAATAGAATGAAAAACAAAAGCCAGATATCATATCAATTGATGGAAGAAAAGATATTTAACACCCATTCATGGTTAAAAATTGAAAATGTTAGTTATAGAAGTAACATATCCCACATAATAAAAGCCCATGCATAACAAATCCAGAGTTGGCATACTGAATGAAGACAAGCTGTAGCGTTTCTTGCTAAGATATGGAACAAGACAAGAATGTTCACTTTCACCACGTCATTAAGCACCATATTGGAAATCCTAGTCAAAGCACCCAGGCAAGGGAAAGAAAGAAAGAAAGGTATATAACGGGGAAAGAAGGAGTCAGCTTGTGGCTGCTGGCTGATTACATAATCTTTTTTTAATATAATATTTTATTTATTCATTTTCAAGCAGAGAGAGAAAGAGAGAGAGAGGGAGAGAGAGAGAGAGAGAACTAAGGCCACCACCTTGTGGGTCTGGCTTATGTGGGTCCTGGGGAATTGAACCCGGGGCCTTAGGCACTGGAGGCAAGTGCCTTAACCACTGAGCCATCTCTCCAGTCCCACATAATCTTCTTTGTAGAGAATTTTGAACTTGTGGCTTTGGAGACAGCTTAGGGAGTCAAGCACTTGCTGAATTTGGATCCCCAGCACCCTCATGAATGTCAGCCATGAGTGGCAGTCTGCTTGTAATCCCAGGAGGCCAGGATAGTGAATTCCCAGGGCAAGCTCTCACATTAGACTAGCTGAATTGGCAAGCTTTGGGTTCAAGAGAGGGACTGTGCCTAAATAAATAAGGTGGAAAGCAGTTGAAGAAGACGTTTGACATTGACCTCTGGCCTCCATACACACATGTACACATGTACCTGCACACATGTGCCCACACAATACTCATACACATGCAGTACACACACATACACATACACATGCAAAATCACTTAAAGAAAATTTCAGCCTCCATAAAAGCACATTATATCTTCTAAATAAATTCAGCAAAGCCAAACCACAAAAATCAGAAGCAGTGCTATATATGATATGTACCTTATCTGAAAAGGGACTCAAGAAAGTAATCTTATTTCCAGCAGTTACAAAAAGGCTTAGGAATAAAATTCACCACAACTGAGAGATGTTTATGCTATAAAACATACATCAAAGAGATCAAAGAGGAATCAAAGAAATTAAATACATCACATGATTTTGGACTGGAAGAAATAATACTGTTAAACTGTCCTTATGAAACCAAGCAATCTACAGATTCAGTCCAATCTCCTTCAAAATTCCAGTGATATTTTTCACAGAACTAGATAAAGCAGCTCTAAAATTGATCTGGAATTGGAAAAAAAAATCAGGTATCTAAAGCCTTTACTGTCACTGATTTTTGAGAATTTTCTTTAACCATTAACTTCCCCTCTCAACACACTGATATGTAAGCCTTGATCATACCTGCTCTTGTCATTTTCATATCACTAATGCATGAATATACAAATGATTATATTTGAACACACACATATATGTATACACAAACATACATATATTGATACCTTTAACTTTTGAACTTTTGGATATTTATATCACACACACATCATTGAAAATTTTATTTCAATAGCAGAGAAAAGGAGAGAGATGGAAGAGTTTAGAACTTTAAACTAGAAGATGTAAGCAGAGCCTAATGGGCCATTTTGGTAGGAGTTCAGAAGACCAGGATACTGACAAAGAAGTTTCAGAGGGGAACAAAGACTCATCAGGAACTGGGCTAGAGGTCACTCGAATCATATTCAGACAAAGAATCCGGCTCATTTGAGAGGCTATGACATTGAACTGAAAAGTCCCCCTGGCTTGGCGTTTGCTGTCTGAAGTGGACGGAGGAGACGTTACTGCCTGTGAGGGTTGGTGATTGCACAACAGTTAAAGCAGATGACTTTGGGAATCTCTCTTGTTCATATGAATGTGTAAAATGGACACATTACCTTGGGCTGTGGTAGTTAAAGCAAAAGCATTCATTCCAAGAGTTTAGCCAGAGCTGGACACCCGTTCTCTCCTTCCTTCCTTCCTTCCTTCCTTCCTTCCTTCCTTCCTTCCTTCCTTCCTTCCTTCCTTCCTTCCTTCCTTCCTTCCTTCCTTCCAGTAGACCTCTTTGTTCTGTTTGCAGTATGACACTGTGTTTTCATTGCTTACTGTCCTTCTCAGAGTACGTGTTTCACTCTAACCCTATTTTCTTCTCTACTTCATACCAATATTCCCTCCAAACCCTCCCCTGCTTGGAAGTGGCCGGGATTTGTCTTGACTTCTTAAAATGACCACTTGAACTCATTTATTTCTCCTTGTTCCAACCTCTTGTTCATTTTTCCTGTCATGGGAAGAAGCCAGAGGTGGATTTTACTGTTAATCTAATATGGTTCCGATTTCATAATATTTGCAGGGAAGATACTTAAACAAGACCATTGCCTTTTTTCCATGTCACTTTTCACCTCGTGACTGCCTTTGGTGGATGGATTTGGAGTTATTGTTTTAAAAGGGGAGCTCTGTAATGGGAAGATAAGATGAGTCATCAGTTAGATTGGCTTTCCTAGGACATAGATGGTTCTCAATCATTTCCTCTACATAGCTGGTATAGAATCAGTTTCCAGAAAAACTCGTTTCATCCAGCATCATGATTAAAGGATGTATAACTCTTGTTGGAAGACTTTATGAAACTGATAACACAATGAAAGCCCACCATCTTTTACTGAATACTCACACATTGTTGGTGGAAATATACATTAGTGTAGGTACTTTGAAAAACAGTGTCTAGAGGTTCTTAAAAAAACAAACATAGAACAAGCATATGATCCAGGATTCCCTTACTGGGTATGTTTCCAAAGGGAAAAAAATCCCCTATGTTTATTGCAGCACTGTTTATGCCAGCACAAATATGAAACCAACCTGGTATACACGGGCGGGTTAACAAAGGAAATATCCTAAACACTCATGACAGAAAATGACGGAGCTATGGAAAGGAAGTGGGGTGAGGAGGTGACTCAGTGGAAAAGTCTGGAACCCCAGCATCCACATAACAAAGCCACAAGCTGTGACAGTCCCTTGTCATCTCGGTCACACCTAAGACTGAAAGTGGGAAAGGAAGCAGCTAAATCTGCAGGAAGCTCATCTCTCCTGGTGGAAAAGCAGTGGTGAACAGTGTGAGGTCCTGCCTTGAAGCAGGTGGGAGGCAGGGACCAAGGATGAGAACTTGCCCACTGACCTCCACACGGGCACCGAGGCACAAGCATGCTGTCTCTCACACACGTGAGCGCACATATGGACACACAAAACTCACACACCAACACACAGAACAAAACAAATAAACCAAAAGGCTGTCATTTGAGGATTTGTGGACCTGGATGACGGTATGTGAAGTGAAATAAATGAGCACAGAAAGACACGTACTGAAGGCTCGCTCACACGTGGGTGAGAGACATGAAGTGGAACGCAGGGAAGTTGAAAGGGGATGGTTAGCGGTATAGCAGGACAGTCAGATAGGAAGAATGACTTTTAATGTTCTGTGGAACAGTAGGGCAATGATGGTGGACAGTATTCAATATATAGTTCAAAAGAGCTAATGAGAAATTAAAAAAATTTTTTGCAGCACATAGAAACGATGTGTTTGAGGTGAGGGATGTAGTAGTCACTCTGATCTTAACATTCTATGTCATATGCACCTCCTGAAATAGCACACCGAGCCTCATAAAAATGGACAATGATGTACCAACTGAAACAAAACTGAAAATCCTTTGGATAATTGTAGTAGGTAGTGATTTGAGAGAAGTTGGTATGAGTTTAGAGGGAAGAAAAAATTCTACTGTCACGTAAAGGTGCTAAATATTGAAACTAACTCTTCTCCTTGAGAAATGAGTAAATGGCTTTTGACCAAATTTTGTTCTCCTTGCCTTTTGCCTTCTTTACTAAATTGTAGCAAATGAATAAAAGGAAATTGTTGTTCCCACTTTAAGAAAGAATTTTTTTCTTTTTTGCTATTTTTGTGGTTTTTCTGTTACAGGTCCTCTTTTTATTTAATTATTATTATTTTTTAATATATATTTATTGTCCATTATTTAATTATTTTTGTATGTGACAATTTCATATATATATATATGTATAATCAAAACTCTATTATTTATTACTTGCAAGCAGAGAGAAACAGAGTGAGAGAGATAATGGGTTCACTAAAGCCTCCTGCTACTGCAAAGGAACTCCAGATGCATGTGCCACTTTGTGCCTCTACCTTTATGTGGGTACTGGGGAATTGAATACCGGTTCTTAGGCTTTTTTGCAGGCAAGTGCCTTAACGGATGAGCCATCTCCCCAGCCCTGTGTGTGAATATTATCATGTCATACTGTTTGATAAAAGTGATTAACCAGTCATTTTCTTTAAATTTAGGAAAGCATTGACTAAGTTTTAGATTTTTTTAACTTGATTACCCATTTTTGTGGTTATTTTGAATCTGTGACCCACAAAATTTTGAGAATTTTTTTGTCTGTAAGTGTATTGCTTTTAGTTAAAAAATGATTTAATCTGGTTAAATTTGATTGCCAACATGATTGGGGTTATGAAATGCCCAGGGCACGAATGACAGACACCTTTGGGTTATCTGTCGGAGAGTTTCCAGAGAGGCTTAAAGGAGGAAAGAAAAGCCACCCTTGAACATGGATGGGCTGGAGTCCCAGACTGAATAAAAGGAAGAAAGGGAGAGAGCCAGCTGAGTCCCTGTGTCCCTTCCTCTAATTCCAGCCACACACTCCTGCCACCAGGAACCCTGCCCTACCTTCTCTCGTGCATGGGCTCCTCCCTCTCGCAGGCCTTACTTCCATAGGTTGCTTTTTGTCTGTTTCTGGAAAGTGACACAGACATCCAGTCATTAGGAAGCAAAGTCTATTCTGTTTCTCCCCGGCCCCCAAATCCTCATTTCCCGCAGGTTATTCTTGAAAGGAAGCTTTGGAGCCCCTTGTCGAGTTAGTGAATTCTTCCTTTGTTTTATCAAAGGAAAGCTCACTTGCAACTCCACGGAAAGCAAACCCGATGTGCAGGTGTGTGTTTATTACATCGGAATGGATCTGGTGATTATGGAAGCTGAGAATCCCAAGATCTGCATTGGCAAGAGACCAGGAGACTCAGAAGAACCAAGTCTGAGGCCTTAGGACCAGCAGACCTGAGGGTGTCAGTTCTGACGGGGAAACCGACAGGCATGCACACAAGGTCTGACAGTTCAGTCTGACTGCAAGCTGGAGAAGAACATGGCTCTCACAAGTCATCTTCCCACCCAAAGGCCCGGAGTGTTTCCTCCCTTTTGTTCTGATTAGCTGATTGGGTGAGGCCTGCTCATGCTAGGGGTGGCAATGGACTCTATTCAGTCTACTAGTTCAAATGTCAACATCAGCCCCAAATACCCTCACAGAGACACTCAGGATAAAGTTTAATCACATGTCCCGGCATCCCATGGATAGTCAGGTTGATACACTAATGGCCACACATCAGCACAGTCTGAGGCCTGCTGTGCTCTGACCTGGAACAGCTGAGGCTGTTTGATCCTGGGAGCTTGAAGGCGAGCTTGTAGAAAAGATTACACGGCCAGAGCGGTAAATAAGGCTAGAACACAGTAAGGAGTCTGAAGGAACAAATATGTGGGGAAAATGCCAAACCTAAGAGGGCCTGACTTCCTTGGCACAGTGTGTCAGTGAGCAAAACTCTCAGTAGATTTCTGATTATTATACCTGCTCTTGGCTCAAGATACGATGTAAAATTTCTTGACTTTTGAGATTTCCTCAAGATTTCTGTTACTGCAAAATGAGTCTGTGCAGCAAAATGTTAGGTTCAGTTTTGCTTTGATATTCATCTGTCTTTTACTATTTCCTGTATTATCTTGAATGATTATTTTTAAGATATCTAAATTATTCAACAGACATATGTAGAGAATCAACTTGTTATGATATAAATTAGAATAATTATAGGCTTATACATCGTCTTTGGAATTAAGTTTTCAAGAGGCAGATGAGAAAATGAAATATTATGGATATCATTTCTAGTACTTTTAGAGACTATAGCAAATAATTTTTTATTTGGTTCTAGTCATTCCAATTTCAATTTTATGTACTTCATAAAAAACATATAATTACATTGGATTAGAGCCTTCCCTAAATTTCCCACAATGATGTAAAGATATTATTTCACTTCATTTATTTTTTTCAATGAGGCTCAAAACCTTTTTTTTTTCAAATGTTGGTACTTACTATGGCAATGAAAAATTTGTCAAAAGATTTCTTTTTAAAAAAATTTTTTTATTTATTCATTTTCAAGCAGAGATACAGAGAGAGAGAAAGAGAGAGCTCCAGGGCCACCACCTTGTGGGTCTGGCTTATGTGGGTCCTGGGGAATTGAACCCGGTGCCTTAGGCACTGGAGGCGAGTGCCTTAACTGCTGAGCCATCTCTCCAGCTCCAAAAGATTTCTTTTTATAAATGCTATTAGATGGGATTCAGGTTGTAATGTCCAGGTATGTCTCCCAGCCTTGCTTAGGCATAGAGCATGCTGCATGTTTTAACGAAAGCTGATGTGAAGTCCATCTCGTGAGAGTGAACAGAGACTCAGTACCAGTTAGAGGTCGACCTTGCTGAGGAAATCTCTTTGGTGGGGAAAATGTTTTTGAGAGGGTTGAAATGATCATGTTCTAAAAGCTCACGGCTCAGTTAATCAAAATAGCTTGCTTTGGTGATTGGAATAGGCAAATAAACAGGAGAAAAAGCAAGGCAAGACTTGTTCTTTTGCTAGGAACAGGTTGTCCCTGGGACATCCTAGACAACTTGCATGTGCCAGTTCCTGCACACCACCTGTCCCCTCCTATAGCTGTGTATGTTTCAAGTTCCTGGACTACAAAGAGCTATCACTTAGTCTGATGGTTCCTTTTGCACACGGCACTGATTTCCCGGTGCATCCCCCCTACAATCCCCTTGGAGGCTGCTTTGGAAATTCAGCTTGCAGGTATCTTACCAACTTAGCACTATTGTATCACACATTTCACTTCTGCATCCTTGCAGGGAGCCGGGACGATCGCCATTACAAGATGGCGCCCACTTCCTTGCAGCTAAGTGGTAAACAACTCCATATTAGGCAATGTTTTGAGAAAGACGTGCCTTTGGCTCTGCGCATGTGCGAGTTATATAACTGTCCCTAGCCAATCCCGTGGCGCCTGGTGGTGGCAAGTTGGTATCAGCCAATCATGGGGTGACCCGTGTCCTTAATCCCTATATAAGCAGCTGACTTCTAGCACCCC
>PVHP010016660.1:0-36295 GCA_004024765.1 Zapus hudsonius
ATTTAATTTTATAGCCATGTCTCATTGACATTTCGACATGCAGAAGTATGTATCACTTAAAACCAATTCCACACATTAATCAGAAATTACCTCTGGGCTCTTGAGGATCTGTCAAACTCAATTTCTATCATGTTCACTGGCTTTAGACTTGTAAGGGATCGATGCAATCAGCAACTCCACAACTCTGGAGCAGTGTTTCTCAGTTATGATTACACACATGTCCTACTTCTGAACTGTTATCAGCAAGCTTATTTAAGCCCTGAACATTCTAGACAACCCTGAGCCACAGAAGAGTCATAATGAGAGCATCAGTGTTCCCCAGTGGAGGGAGGGCAGGAACTTTCTTCTACATCACACTCGTTTCTTACCCTTCTGTTTTCCTTGGTATTTCACTTTTCACTATTTCCTACCACTGTTAGAAAATATTCAACTATCTAAATGATTCCATGATCTCCCTTCCTACTCTTCACTCAGGTGACAAAACTTGGCAGATGGTTAGTTTGATACATGAATATTTCTAGATATGCAATGGCAGAGGAAAGAATCATGGAATAATTAAGTGGAGAAATAATATCTGCAATTAATAACAATAAGCCATAAATTTGAACAATACCATAACGACAATCTGTAGATGTATATAAGAGGTTAAAGAACACAAAGTAATTTAATTTGTTTATACTGAATGTGAAGTTAAGAATACTTTCCCTGATTCACAAAGCAGTGTATAACTTTAGTTCAAGATTTACAGATATACAGTATTCCCTGGGAAATAAATCTGAAAAGTATATTATTGCTTAGTGCTCTTTTAAGTTTTTATTTTATAATTACTATGATTTTTAGACTAGGTAACCTCATAAATACTTCAGCTTTTTTTAAAAAAGATTTTTCCGCTCTGCTTAGGTTTTTACAACTTTTAAGTAAACATAATATTGAAGTTGTCAGGTACCACTGTGGAGGCTGAGGCAGGAGGATTGTTAAGTTCAAGGCCAGGGCTGCCTACATAGTGAGTCCTTGTCTCAAAAATGAAAAAAAATTTAAAAAATGAAACAAATCAAGACAGTATTAAAGTTGGAAACTAATAACTATGAAATAAATAACTTTGCTCTTAATGCTATGGTGGAAATAACTTGCTACCTTTCAATTCAAATGTTAGAACAAACCAGAAATTTCAAGGACAATCATTCACTGGTAACTCATTACTAAGTAATCTAATAGGGAAGACTGAGGAGTGGGAGTAGGAAAGAGAGTGAGGTCAAAAATGTCTTATACAGGGGCTGGAGAGATGGCTCTGTGGTTAAGGCACTTGCCTACAAAGCCTAATGATCCAAGTTCGATTCCCTAGTACCCACATAAAGCCAGATGCACAGTGGTGCATGCACCTGGAGTTTATTTGCAGAGGATTGAGGCCCTGGAACACACACATACACTCTCTGTCTCTCCTCTCACTTCTTTCTCTTTCTCTCCCTCTGCTTGCAAATAAACAAACAAAAATATTTTTTATATTAATAGCAGCTCAATTCATAATAGCAAAGAATTGGAACCAACCCAAATGCCCATCACTGGACTAATGGATATCAAACTGGTGGTATATACATATACACTATGGAATTCTATGCAGCTGAAAGGAAAAATGACATGATGAAATTTAAAGAAAAATGGACAGACTTTGAGCAGATCATTCTTAGTGACCACACACAAGAGCAGAGAGCCAAGTGCTGCATATTTTCCCTCATATGTGGCTCCTAACCATGTTAAACCGGAACATTAAGAAAATCTGTCCGTGAATGGAGAGATTTTAAAAGGGAATGATGGGAGGGTGGGGGGACTCATACAGTAAACTGAACTAATAATGAATTGACACCATAAAACCCTAGCTTTTATAAAGTAAGCTCCTGAGGAAGCTGAGGGCACCACCTGGTATGAGGGGCCATAAATTGAACGGGAGGAAGCCTAACCTGAAGAATAATTGCTCAGGCCTGCATCTCCCTGTCCCAGTTATTGGCTCCTTCCCACACTGAGCTGTTGATCAAAGAGACCCTCGAGGTCTCCAAAACATAACAGACTTCTGTCAAAGCTCTTGAATACCTACCTTTCCCAGGCCTAAGGTAAGACCCCATTGCTGAAGAAATCACAGGGTGTCATCAGACAACAGCAAGCGATCTTGCTAGATCCAGAATGGTAACCAGCTTCCAGATGGTAGCATGTGTAGCACTGGAAGGTGTTGCATGAGCTGCCAGGGGAAATTGGTTGATGATATTTGGAGAAAGCAGGGATCACTGATATTCAATGTAGATAGTTGCCACAAGAATGCTGAACACATGGCTGTATGAAAGAGACCAGCAAGTGAAGAAATGCTCATCTGTGTAATAGTGGCACTAAACTAGGAGGGTAATCAATGGCTTAATGATTGGCTAACATATCCACTTAGTGACAAGGAACCCTTATCTGGAACTGGAATCCACGGCAAAATCTTATGGGAACCAAGATCTCCAGCCCCTAGGGGCAATTCCCACTAGCAGCTTTTATAGAGAGGCTACACCCATTAGGAGCTAGCCAAAATAGCAATGTTGTCTCATTTAACCTATATTGATCTCACTCCCTGATGGAGATTCTGTTTGTATTTTTCAGAAGGCAGTGAGAGAGCTGGGGACAACTCAATTCCACCAACAAGACATTGGATGATGGCTGACATCCTGGCAAGAGGCAAACCACACCTAGCCTTCACACAGGGCCCAAATGAAACCTATGAGAAAACGACGAGACAAACAGGAGACCAATCACCACAGCAACTCTGATAACCCATGAAAGGTCAGTGGACCTTTCATGGGTTATCAGAGCAACCCAGGGCAAATATCAAGAGACATTGCCCCCCTCAGCAACAATACACAAAGGGGGAAGGAAAAAAGAGAGAGAAAGAAAAACTGGCTACCTCTGGTGCAGTTTATATCTCCCTAACCTATGAACAGATCCAGTATGCACACCAAGAAAATACCCCAGTGGGTAGGGGACTTAGAGGAGGGAAATGAGGACACCTTCACAAGACTTGCTCATACAATGTATATACTTATTCATAATAAAGATATTTAAAAAGTCTTACACAAAGGCTGAAAAATTAGCATTTAAGAAAAAAACAGCTGGCAAAGAGGAAGGCCTGAACACTCCCCACCCAAACAATGAGGCCAGTGCAATGTGACATAGAGGTCCTGATTGTTGGACAGAGGAGCTATTTGAGTTACATCCTTCCTCCCTTGGATATGTATGTTTTTCTAATAAACTGTCACTGCTTTTGTTACTATCAAATTTTGTCTCTGTTCTATTCCTTATTCTAAAGCACAAGAACCTAGAATCTCTCTAGAGGTGCCCACTGAACCCCCATAACCACTAAGATCTATACTATATCTGCTATAAATCTAATCTTCAAAATCTTTTAGGAATTAATAAAGCATATATAAAAGTGTGTATATTTTTACATGTATAAATATATATACACATATTAAATCCTTAAATAAGTTTGGAAGAGTCAACAAAAAACATAGCTTTCAACTCAAATAGGATAAGTGTATTCTGAATCCAAGTATGAGTGATCATGGCTCAAAAAAGTTAATTAAGATTAAGTCACATTCCACATTCAAACACAGTAAAAGTTTCATGAAGGTTTTATAGTAAGAGAACAAAGAAGGCCATAAATCAAAACACTTTTCAAATTGTGATTAGATCAGGTAAGTGGGTGACAGCAAAGTGTGGAATTATCTGTTGTAGGCTTCAGATGATATCTTATGACATTCTCAGCTTTTAGATTGGGGGAAGCTAGGAGATCTGTTCGTATATCCTAAAAGGGCTAACAGAACAGTTAGGGAATGTCAGGTCACACACAGAGATGGGTAACAAATAGACAATTTAGGAGCTAAGATTGTCCAAAATAATTTGGTTGTGGACCTGGAACATTCTAACCTTTCCACAATCACTGAACTTCTAGTCAGTCAATCAGCCTTATAGGTTCAAGTTTTGTCCAGGATGGTTAGATCATTAATATATAAAATCCATGGACAATTACTATATATATGCATGATTGAGATTTATAATTATGTCTCTACCTCTTAGCACCAACATTACAGTGTCATAAAAATTCCATGTACTATTGGTCAGCTTTATTGAACTATTTCAATCTTTAGACTGAACTATGCACTTCAAATATATTTCTTAAATGTGCCCACTTTGAGTTCTTTCAGTTTTTTTTAGTTAGGGTCTTGACCTAGCCTAGGCTGACCTGGAATTCACTATGTATTCTCAGGGTGACATCAAACTCACATAATCCTACTATCTCTGCCTCCGGAGTGCTGGAATTAAAGGCACGAGCCACCACGGTGACAAATTTATAATTCAGCAATTTTTAAGTAAGTGTTAAAGGTTTTGGAATCTAACTAAATTGTGTACCAAGCTTTAGGGAACTGTTCCCATGGATAAAAACACAAGACAGCACTCTGTTGTAACTGGAATATAATTAGACTTCCAGTGTTGGAAATTACTAGCAAAAGTCTAAAGTAGGATTCTGTTGGGGATTTGAGGGGTAAACAGACATTGCCAGAGTTGGTTTGGAAGTTGGCCTTAAGAAGTCTGCAATCAATGCCATGGTCTTCTTCTTCTTCTTCTTCTTCTTCTTCTTCTTCTTCTTCTTCTTCTTCTTCTTCTTCTTCTTCTTCTTCTTCTTCTTCTTCTTCTTCTTCTCCTTCTTCTTCTCCTCCTCCTCTTCCTCCTCCTCCTCTCCTCCTCCTCCTCCTCCTCCTCTTCTTCTTCTTCTTCTTCTTCTTCTTCTTCTTCTTCTTCTTCTTCTTCTTCTTCTTCTTCTTCTTCTTCTTCTTCTTCTTCTCCTCCTCCTCCTCCTCTTCCTCCTCCTTCTTCTCCTCTAGAAACTTTGTATGAACAAATCATGTGTTGGTACTTCCATTTCCCTCCGCCTTGGCCCTCCTCAGTGGGATTGCTGGTATGCACCATGGGGTTGTGGGTTGTGAGTTGTATGAGTAGCGATCTGTCATTGGCAGGGTGGTGTAAATGCCTCTGAATATTTCCACCCACTTTAGCTTTTGGAATCTCTCCACTCCGTCTTCTGTAATATTCCCTGGGCCGTGGTGGGTGTGTTTTAAGTCTACTATAGTGTTGAGTTCAGAGCAGCTTCTGGATTTCTGCTTTGATACATTTTGAGTATCTTCAATGTCTGTCTTCATCACCCTGGCAAATACCATGTTTTTTATGAGCCCGGATTTTGAATTAGTCACGATGAAGGCACTAAAAACACGAAGAACTACAAGTGGAAGGCTTTAAATTCCATACATATCCATACATGTTCCAAAATAAAAACACAGATTTTAGAAAATGAACTTATAGTTAGTCCTACACTACATTATACTATAACTGGAATTCAAGTATAGTGCAAACCTCAGCTCATTTTTATGTTGAGAAATAGGTATTTGAAGTCATCAAAGTTGGCTCCAGAGCTCACATAAAAGTAGAGGCTTATACAAGGAATAAGCAGAAGCAAGTGGAAAGTGATGTTGGGACAGGTTCAAGCTCTGATCAGAACACTTGACCTCTATGGACAGTGACGACTAAGGGGTTGGAATGTATGTAGTCCAGAAGTATCATTTCTGGGAAAATATTGTCCTGGGTGGAGGGAATTTCTGGTAAACAGAGGAATCTCTTGGAGACATGATGAAAGTACATTCAAAGAAGAAAGTGGCAGATAAAAAGGAAATAAAACATTTTCAAATAATTAGACGAAGACAAAAAAAGAAAGGAAAAGACACCCTTTACAACAGATCCTGCACTTTGTTGTAGAAACAGAAGAGGGAGCTAGTGAAATAAAAATTTAGTAAATATCACGAGGAAATTTTAGTAAACTACAAATACATTCTCCGATCCCTTGGAATTATCTTGGTGTTTGTTCAGCATCTTTGGAAATTGATTTAAAAATAAGAAGAAATTAAATGTACCATGAAAAGAGAACAGGAAATACCAGAGAGGAGAAAAATATGAGGTAGGGCACCCCCATTCTAGGGAAAAAACAAAATTTTACCATATCCTTGAACTATGTATATTCCAAGAAGAAGCAAAACAATGTAGTTAAGCCATGAAGAATTGGCATACAACTTTCAAATCTGTCTGACATCGTCAGTGATAGATCTTGATCCTTCTTATAAAATAAAATATCAATACTCTTTAGTACAATGTAACAGAATTTAATACACCTGCAATGTAGCATTCATAATGCTCAAGATAAAATTAAAGTACATTTGACCTATAAAGAATTATGCTACAAGACCAATAAACTAAGTCAGAAATAAACTTCATCTTGGGATGCTTAATTGAGTCATTTAAAAGACATAGTATGGTGATATTCCAAAAGGTGAAAATATTCTAATGAAATAGACTACAGAAAAACTTTGCAAATACTAGAAAATGTAGATGAAAAGATTATATTTTATACTTAAATACAGACTCTATCAATAGCTTATAAAATAAATTTACTACAAAATAGAGATGACTAAGGAAATAATTTCATTATGGATCAATAAAATTATCCAATATGAAGTAGATAGCAAAATGCACTTAAAAATTAACATTCTTGGGAACATATATAAAATACTCATTGTGAAACACATGTAGTTTGACCCTAAAAAGGTGTGGTAATGGGTCAGAGAAATAGTTTAGATACAATGGCTGAAAATGCTTAAATTTGCTGAAAGACATAAATTTACATATTTAAAAAAATGTAAGGGGCTGGGGAGATGGCTCATCAGCAAGTAAGAGTATTTCCCACTCTTTACAGACAAGGGTCTGAAAAGGTCCGATTCAACCTGAGTTTGACCCCAGCACCCATTAAAGAGCTGGGCATGGCTATGCACACTTGTAACCTCAGTCCTGTTCTGAATGGAGACTAGAGAATTGCTGCGTCTTGTTGGCCAGCCAGTCATACCAAAAACAGCATATCCTCCAGCTTTAGTGAGAGACTTTGTATCAAGGAAACACATCAGAGGAGCAATGGAGGAAGAAATTTGATGTTCTCCTTGGATCTGCTCAGACATGCACATGGGTGCAAGCATGTGTACATGCAAATGTGCATATATCACCTATATCACACCACATACACATGTCAAAAGGCACACTCTTTGCAGATATATATGTACAAATATACATATATATGTCTATATCTATATATGTGTATCCATATATATTATGCATGTATGTAAAACAGTGCTTAAAAATATCAAACAAGATTCTAAGAATTAATAAAAAAGAAATAAAGTAGATAATATGACATAGGGAAACAATTATTTGAATGACTGTACATTTCTCAATAAAAAATATTTGAGCTAGAAGACAGTGGAACGTCTTTAAGGTAATGAAAGAGAGGACTGGGTTTGTTAAATGCTTGCCTCACTAACATTTTTATGGATAGGGAGAGAGTCCTACTCCACATTATTTCTGATCTCTACCATGGCAATATTCTTGGGTCTTGTGCTCCAGAAGAAACATTCCCTATGAAATATGAAATACAGTAAGATAAGCAAGATACGCAGGATATCAAGGTCTATTTTAGAAAGTGAGCAGAAAGTACACCATCCATACTGGAAGGTGGGCCTGGTTGAAAGGCAACAGCAAAGGCTGCCTCTAGTATCTGGGCTTAAGAGTCTGCCAGTTCCCCTCCCCTCACCACTGCTGGGATAGTCTGGGCAGGGAGGGTCGCTTGGAATAGGAGAGGCCCTTCTAGTAACCATTCTCACCTCACTTTAGATGCATTTGTTGCAGGATTAGGTATGAAGCTGTAATAACCTACTAAATTAAGAATTTTAGAGGAAAGAGCAGTAGAGCCATGTTCCTCAAGAAGTTGATTCATAGAATCAGGCCAGAACCTGCTGAATTTAATTTTTTGGTATTCCCAGAGGTTCGTCCTTCCTATCTGTTCAGTTATAGCTATCTTATACCCATGCTACTTCATTCCCCAATGTTCTCACCTCACCATTTTAACCTTTACACTCATTTTCACCATAACTGGATAAGGACCTGAGATACCCAGAACTTATGCAAAAGAAGCTAAGCATGGTGGCACATGCTTATAATCCTAGCACTAAGGAAGTGAAGACAGGAGATGGCTGGATCATGCTGATGAGCCCAGTCTAGTCTATCTGGCATGATCCAAGGTGATCAGAAACTCTATTGATCTTGAGGAATAACACCTAAGGTTGTGCTTTGATCTCTACACATATGAGCACACATGTTTACATACACTTTCTCATAGACATGTTTATACACACACATGAACACCCTCACATAAAAAATGTACTGAAAGTGAAATAAAATTTTTAAAAAATCACTCTGAGAATATCATCCAGTAGTCAGAATGCAGTAGTAGGGATTATAAACCTGAGAGAAGGTCGTGCACTAAGAAGAACCCCCCCCTGATAAAAAAGCAAAAGTTGTATTAGGGAGAAAGAAAAAAACAGAGTATTTGAAGAAACCAGAAAACAAAACAATTTAAATTATAGCATTCAGCAAACACCTCTTAGTAATAACCCTAAATGTCCATGTTCTTAACTCTACAACTAAATGACACAGAGTAATTGATTGGATTATAAACCAAGATCTACTTGCTGCCTGAAAGAAACACCTCACTGGCAAAGACAAACACAAGCTGGAAACGAAAGGAAGGAAAATGACATGGAAGGAAGTAACAGGCAAAGGAAGGGGGAACAGCTATTCTCATATCTGACAAAGGAGCCTTCAAGCCACAAATATTCAGAAGAGATAAAGACAGTTACTACATATTAGTTAAGGGAATAATTTAATAAGAATATATGTTATAAATGTAAATTTAGTGAATACCGTGCATTCGATTTCATAAATAAACACTATAGGACAGAAAGAAACAGATAGTTACAGATACAATAGTTGTGGGTGACTTTTATACCCCCACTTTAATCAATGGATAAATTATACAGTAAAAAAGTCAACAAAGAAAATTCAGAGCCAAAGTCTACCACATATAAAATAGATTTATTCTAGAAAAATTTCATCCAAAGCAGCTGGATACATTTTCTTCTTAGTAGCCCAAGGAATGTTTTCCAAAATATATTGAATTTTTAATGTAAATCAATTCATATAAAATGTAAATAATTTATTCTTATAAAATTATAATGGTATAAAACTAGAAGTCAATAGCAAAAGAGACTATAATAATTGTATAGATATTTGGAGATTAAACAATATACTCTTGAAGGATCAGCATGTCATTGAATAACTTGGGGAGGAAATTAAAAATTCCAAGAATCAAGCCAAAATGGAAACATATTTCAGGATTTGTGCAAGACAGCAAAGTTTGTTCTAAGAAAAATTTTCATAACTTTATGTGCTATCATAAAATATCACAGAAATTTCTAATAAAGAAACTAATATATTTAAAGATTTTAGAAAAATACTAACAAGGCAAATCCGTGACAAAAACTAATTCAACAAAACAAAGATTCAATGAAACAATGAGTTGGTTCATTGAAAAGCTTAACATTGAAAAATCTAAAAAAAAAAAAAACTGCAGGTGAAAGGGGGACATTTATTTCATTTTCTTTTCCATGTCTTCAAGTTTTCATGGTAGAAGTCTTTAACTTCTTCAGTTAGGTTTATTCCAAGGTATTTTAATTTTTGAAAGCTATTGTAAAAGAGATTCCATATTATGATTTTTGGATAATGCTGCAATGAGCATAGACTTGCATTTATCTTTTTGGCAAAATGGATTCATATGAAACCACAAAATACAAAGGATAACCAAAGGAATGTTAAGCAAAAATACCTCATTTCAAAACATCTTACAAAGTTAGAATACATTGTGAATACTCTACGATAATGATATAAAAACTGATTAGACAACCAAGAAATAAATCCACACAATTATAATCAATTGATTGTTGACTGTTGGTTAGAACCTGCAAAGAAATGAAGCAACATTATAAAAAGAAAGTGCTGGCTGTAGATAGTGACGTCTATAAAGAGCTTGTCACAAAAACATGAGCGCTTGAGTTTTGATCTTCAGACCACATGCAAAAGCCAGAAATTTTGGCTTTAATAATTTCAACACACCTAAAGCAAGATGGTAGGTAAGAACAGAAGAAATTCCAGAATGTACTCTGGTCAGTCAGCAGTGAATAAGAGATCCTGCCTCAAATGAAGTAGAAGGCAAGGCCCTTCTCTGATCTCTATATGCCACTGTGACACACATCATGAAAATGAAAGAAAGAAAATACATACAGACTTTGATTTCAGACATATGTTATCACAAATTATTGGTATACAAATAAACCAGTTCAAATACTTTTTGTCCTTATATATGATTTGCTTACTATAACACAATATAGTAAGTCTATACCTTTACTTCAGTAATGCGTGTAAAGAAAATATGTAAAGTTGATAGTGATCACCATTTTTCTAATAATTTTTAAACTATTAAAGCTATACTATCCATTACTGTTACCCTCACTCAGTTGGATAATCTTTTTTTTTTCCAGAGGTACCTTCAGTGCTTCCAAAATTTTGCAATAACCTCTAAGATGGTTAAACTTGTCAACTTGACTGCATTGGAAAATGCTTCAGACATGAGTAAACCCACCACTTGGAACAGCTGTGATGGCATTTCCAGAGACAATTAGATCGTGAGATCTATTGAGTGTATTTATCCCTTGATAGACTCATAATATGATAGTATTACTGGTGACTTTCAAAGGTAGGGGGTGTAATTGAATTTGAGGAGCAGATCACCAGAGGCATAACTATGGGGGTTGTATATTTATGTGGCCTTTTTTGTATTCCCTTTCCTCTGCCTCCTGAGTCACTGATATGAGTCGCTACACTGCTTTGACATATTATCCCCAGTCATGATGAACTGACACCTCTGAAACCCTGAGCCAAAATAATTCTTTCCTCCCTTAAGTTATGTCACAGCAATGAGAGAAGTAACTAATACAGCCGCCATCTCATATTCAATATACCATTTTCCAACAGCTGTCTCTCTAAGACTATTGCTTCCTCCACACAACAGTCACTGTCTTAATATTTCTTAAGCCTGATTGCATCATTTAATCAAGTAATTAGTAGTTTCTCAACTATTATTCAAAAGAGCAAAAATTAGAGGATGGAGTGGAAGAATAATCAAGGTTACATAATCTCTCCCTCTCTCTCTCTCTCTCTCTCTCTCTCTCTCTCTCTCTCTCTCTCTCTCTCTTACTTCAACAGCCAGCCACAGGAGCAAAAACAAATAGATACTGAATACTTTCTGTGTTTCAGTCACTGTTGGGAATAATTGGAGAGAGATTCATCAGAGAAAACAAAAATCAGGCAATAAGTCCTAAATAAACATCTTTGTTATCCAGAAGCTTATTTCATAATAGACTGAAATAATAAAATAATCATAGACAGAATAAATAAATACATGGGGAATCTGAGATGCATGATGATAGGAAATATTATTTTTTCTTATTTATAGTGAAATTAAGCTGAAGTTAATCAGATTATTGTTTCTTTAATACTTGAAATCTGTTCAGACTAACATTACAGCATATCATATGATAATATAAAATATTCTTTGTATAACTAGAAATGAATCTTTGTGAGATGTTTCATACATTTTTATAATGTGAGTTTTGCTAAGGACAATCCTTAAAGTTTTTTTACTTTATTTTTTAATACTCTCAGTCAATTATTGATGTACAATATATATATATATATATATATATATAAATTGGACCACTGTAATTGTCCAATTCATTCATCTACTTTGTAACTTTGACTAAATTTTTCTTTATGTCTATTGGGGATATAGCCTATGAGAAGTTGAAATTACTTCATCTACTTAGTAAATTAAACTTTTACTTTAATACAATAAATTATTTCATTATTCATCAGTGGGTTTGTTTTTGTCTTAAAGTCTTTTGTATTTAACATTGGGAATGTTTAACTAACTACTTTGGTTGATATTTGTAATAAATAGTTACCCTAATGCATTATTGGCTCAGGATACCTCAAAAGGCTAAGTTTCTACCAGAGAACCTTGACTTCCATGAGTATTCTTGGTATGGTTTTACTAGATGCTAGCTAGAGGCATTGGTTCTGAGCTGTATGAATGTCTCTAATAAGCATTCTGCAACACAGCCTCTGAGCTGTCCTTTGTTGCTGCCAGAATAGCCAAGCTGCAGGGCTGTGAGCAACCATTGCGGACTAAAGCCTTCTGACCCCCACAAGAGTGACCATGGAAGGAAGTCAGGCCATAAAATGATGCCTTAATCTTTACTGTAGTTTTCTGATGTACCCAAAAGCCACGACACTTTCCCAAGTCATTCCAGAATTCCTGACATCTTAATATTTACTGTTTGAAGTTAATAAGTTCTAAGGGTAATTTATAATTTGTAGAAATAACTAACAAAATCACCAAATTTCAAAAAGCTATTTCCAACTTGTAGAAATTACATGTTTTATTCTTATAAAAGTAGTCTTGTTCAAATCAATCACGATTATTTCAAAACTATTTGGTGATTCAGTGAATCATGAGATAGGAAAGCGAGTTAGGTGTGAAAAGGCCTATCATTTGCATTGGCCAGTACAGTAGAATGGGAATTCCTTCCCTGCCTTGGAGGAAAGAACTTTATGAATGCTGAAGAGTCCTTGTGTTGGGTAGCAGATCCCACTGAATGGAAATATTCTCTTCTGAAAAGAGAAAAAAGGCTCCAATTCAGGAAGTCAAGTCTGGGAGACCTAAATTTAAAGTTGACACAATCACTTATGTTAGTTAGAAGCTTTCCTTCCTGGGGCAGGACTGGGCAGGAAGGAAGTTCCAGAGACTCAGAAAGTCAAGTCTGAGAAAGGTGGCAAGACGCCATCCTAAGGCTGTAAGAAGGGGAAACACTGCTTGGAGTGGTTCAGAGACCCAGCTTCCAGGAGTCCTCACCTATGTTGGGGTGGCCTGGGGTGGGGGATGGGACTTCTGGTGGTGTGCCTGGTGTTAACAGCCCCTTGTCCTGCCCTGTTGTTTACCCCATAAACTCATTGTGATGCGTGAATTTTGGGGTTCAGGTGGTGTCCCAAGTCTTGGGCTCTTTCCTAATCTTTAATGAAGAATAATGATGGGTCCAAGAATGACAAATGATGAATTCTTCAGTTTATTTGAGGAGAAATTATAATTTGTGGGGTTTATTTAAAGGGAAATGGAACCGGGAAAAGAAGAATGGAACATTTTCAGATGGAAAACATACTTCAGAAAAGTGGAAGTTAATGAGAAATTGAAGCTTAGAAAGTAAAGTTAGTATGAAGCTGGGAACCCATGAGAGCTAGAGAAACTGAGGCTTGCGAAATGAAGTTCAGAAGGGGTTGCAAACACGTGGAAAGCCAGAGCAACTGGGGCTTAGAAAGTGAGGCTCCAAAGGGGCTGCAAGCACATGTGGCAGACCTCCAGGGCGAGCCACACATAGTAAGTTCAGAGACCATGAAGCAGAATGGGAAGGTTGAGATTAAAGAGGGGAACACACTTGACATCAGCTCAAGGGGGTAAGTGGGGGAAGAAGGAGATAGTTAGTCCACATGTCTGATCCAGAGTGGGAATCCACACAGGGCAAATTGGAAACCATCAGACAGATAGAGCAGAGAGAGCAGAATTAAAGAGACATTAAAATACAGGGTTAGGTCCTCCTTCCCCACCAGACACAGAAGAGGGTCTCAGGAAGAAGTGTGTCTCTCAAAGAAGAGCCCAGGAAGCAGAGTGAGCGGCCCCACACGGATGCCACCTTTATGGGGTTTAGTTCAGGTAGGCAGAGAAGGGTCTGATTTGTTGTTTGATCTGGAGGATGGATCAGAGTCCACCCATATCTGGGTGGGGCTGGGATCAGCAGGGTGTATCACAGATCAATGTCAGGTAGGAGTTCTAATCCAAGTTAGGAGTGTTCATTCTTGCATCTTGAGAAATCAGGGGTTCAGCGTCTTCTGGTTTCCTCTGGGCCTCTATCCCTAGTGAGACCTGCCTAGCTTTCTCTATTCTGTCTCAGTTGGTTCACCAAAACTGGGTTTGGTTCAGTTGTCCTTTGGTCTGTTGTTTGTGCCCTATCTAGGGAGAAGAGGTGTGTTTGTGTCACCCCCAGGGAAGAGGTTTCCACGACACTTTGGCTATGGCTCTTCTGACACACACTTGATGGTCTGCCTTTTAACAAGTTCCAGATTAATGATGGGGGTGCCAAGAAACCAGCCTGTGAGAAACATTATTTTAAAAGAAGAAAAACTAAGGAGAATTAATGAAATTACAGAGACATAGAAAATTGTATAATAAAAATAATAGACAAATTTCTTTGGTGTGAAGAAGTCTCCTAAACCTTTGGTCATATTGAGATATACATTATTTTTGTCTTATAGAAATTAGTTATACTACTTCAAAATGCTATCTTATGAATCTGTACAATATTTTCGTGGATCAACATTTTTTTTTCCTTATAAAGTGCCAGATAGTACTTTAGGCTTTACTGGACTCTTTCTTAACTATTCAAGTTGCCTTGGATAATATGTAAATGAATTGAATGGTTCTGTACCATGAAATTATATTTTTAAAAATAGACAAATTCAGGGTTGAAGAGATGGCATAGCAGTTAAGACATTTGCCTGCAATGCAGAAGGACCTGAGTTCAATTCCCCAGTGCCCATGCCCATGTAAACCCAGATACACAAGAGGGTGCTTGTGTCTGGAGTTCAGTTACAGTGGCTGGAGGCCCTGGCATGCCCAGTCTCTCTCTCTCTCTCTCTCTCTCTCTCTCTCTCTCTCTCTCTCTCTCTCTCTCTCTCTCTCTCTCTCTCTCCCTCTCATAAATAAATAAAAATCTAAAAAAAAATAGACAAATTTGGCCCTGGCTTGTTAATCTCTGATACTTTGTTAGCACTTTTTTTTTTGGCTATTTAAGATGGAAAATTCCTTGAGTTGCTAAAGGGAATGTAGAAATGTAAAATTCATATCTAGATTGTGACAAAGCTTTTAAAAATATAGTATAAATAAAATTACAAATAGAAGTTCCAAATAAGACTTGTCCACAATTAGACTCTGATAACAGTTAAAAATTAATGTCACCTGTTATCCTTGAAAGAAAGGATATTTCTTAACAACTTTCCAGCAGTTACTAAAGTTATAACATATTCTATGGAAATGATAGTGGAATGAAAATCATATTTTAACTTGTATCTAAAGAATATTAGCAGGATATTTTATGCCTGGTCTTGTTAAAATATAGAGACTATCTCCATCCGTTACATTTATACAAGAAGCGTTACTTCTTAGGAAAAGGTTTCTGATTACAGGTTCAAGAAGATCGTCTGTGCCCAAATGTCAAGGGTTAAGAGCTGTTCAATGGAATGTTGTTAATGAAATGTCAGGTGGCAGAATTCTGATCATGAAATGCTGCAAAATGAGGGGTCGTGACAACCTGTGGTGTGAAGGAAAATGTCAGTCATGGACCAGGAAAGTAAATAACACTGTCCTGCTTGTTATCTAAAGGGACACTTGGCGATTCATTTCTTTTTCACTGGATCCTTTAACTCCCTCCTTCCTTGTAATCTATGCGTGAATGGATGCCCTTCAAGCTTGCTTGCTTTCTTCTCTTCTCCACACACGTCTTAAGCAGGCACCGTTTAAATAGTTTTAGAAATGAACAAAAATAAGATTAAAATAGAAAATCCCATCAAATTCAAGGATAGCTGTGATTTCTCAAAACATTCTCTGCTAAATGAACTCTAGTAAATTTAAGACTGTATAATATGATGGAAATGAGACCTTGAGCCAGGTTGATTTGGGGAAATTACTCACTTTTTCAACCTTACAGACCTTGTTAAGAAATCTGAGTTGCTTTTACCATCTTCTGTGATGCTTAATTGCTTTTCTTGTTTTCTCTGACACTTTGTCTTATTTGTTGCACTTATAGTATCTGCCATGATGGATTTGTGCTACAAATAGTGTCCCTGAAATACATTTGTTTTGCCTGGTGTTCAGCCAGCTTGTGTGCAGAAGGTAGTATCTTTGGAAGCAAGTATTGCTTTGGCAAGAATAATGGACTGGTATCTTGTATATCAGCCAATAATCCAGATTCCCAGTACCTCAGCCTTGTGCAGTTCCCTTCTCCTTAAATATGGATGGTGGCGGAACTGTTTGTAACCAATAAAATGCAGCAGAAGTGATGCTGTGCCAGTTCTGGGAAGAAGCCTTGAGGACAACCCGAGGGCTCTTGCTTTTTCATTTCACACTTTTTACAGTTGTGGGGACTTAACTAGCATAAAAGGAACCAAACTGCCTTGAGAAGACTTGTGAGAGAGGTTAGGATGTCTAACAACGTGAAGAGTTAAGGATTCAGAAATAGTAAGGCTAGACACTTCATACATAGAACCCCATGGAACTGATGTAGCGGTGCTCAGTGACATATCTGAAAGCATATAAGCATCAATGATCTAAGTATATAATGTATGAAAGTATATATTTAAACGTTATGTTTTGGATGTAAAATATCCCCCAGAGGCCCATTTATTTAAACACCTAGTTCTCAGCTTGTTGTGCTGTTCTGGAAAGTTGAGGAAATTTTAGGAGGTGGAATCTCCCTGGAGGAAGTAGATCACTGAGGGACAATTTTATTGCAAAAAGCCAAGTCCAGGGCCTATGTCTAGCCTGAATTCCTTTTGCTTCCTGATTACAATATGAGATGATAACCAGCTGCTTTTGGTTCCCACTGTCACGGCTGCAAGCTGAGCTCACCACCACCAAGTGTCCCACCGCATGATGAGTACCGCAATGGTGGTGTGTGGGCTTCTTTACATAGATGGCCATATAATTATATTCTATATTATGCAATAAGAAATTTGATCATGTGGTTATGGAAGCTGAGAAGGTTTAAGCTGGAGAACCAATCTGATTCTAAAGACCTGAGAATCAAGGAAGTCGTTGGTATGAATTGCAGTCTGAATCTTGATCCGGAATCAGAAGATTGATGTCCTAGTTCAATTCATCCTAGTGGATGAATTGAAGTTCCAGTACAGTTTTGCTCCCAAATTATTACCTCTGACAGAGATAAAGATAGTAGATCTCTAATTAAAATAAATGAGATCATCTCTTAGAACACTTTCGAGTTCTTTCATTTTGCTTTTTGTTAATGGTAGAACTGAGAAAAGAAGTGGTGGTATTTTCATAAGACTAGATATTATACAGCAATGAACATTAATTATAGTAATATGCAACATAGACACATCTCAGACAAATAATGTAGGCAAAAGACAGCTTTCACAATAATGTATGTTCAAAAGGGAGATAAGTGTGATTATTTTCTCAAGGATAATTCCTTAATCACTAAGCTATAAAAGGAAGTGGAGGAGTGATCACATTACAAACATGTGCTTTCTTTTATTTGATTTGGTCTTCTCACATTTATTTCATCAATATTTTATTAACAATTTCCATACATGAAGATAAAATTGTTTGACTATAATCCCCTCCCCAAACCTTCTTTTGTTCCCCCATCTTGCCCATCCCCTTCACTGAATTCCTTTCCAGGGAATCATTCTTCTATTTTGATAACCTTTTTTTTGTTGTTGTTACCTTCTGTCATCCACAGCAAAATGTTGATGAGCTCATTTTTGTGGAGGTCTTAGTGCACTCACAACTGTGATGAGGTCATCATTTAATGGTCATTTCATGCTCAGGAGATAAAGTCCCAAAGTGCTCCTCCCCATTCTATGGCTCTTGCATTCTTATTACCCACTCTTCCACAATGTTCCCTTCCCTTTGCAGGGGATGCTATACCAAGCACTCAACTTTCACTTATTCTCAGCACTTTAACAAGTGTTGGATCTCCTCCATTGTAATTGCCATGTGCAAAATGAAGCTTCTCTGATCAACCATAATTTATGGGAATAAGCATATTATACATAAACATAATATAATTTTATTATAATTATCATACAGTTACATTATATATATTATGATATAATATGGGGATAAAGATAATATAATATACATAATATAATATAACTATTTTGCAGGCATTATGATGGACACATCCAATTTATTTCATCAGCCAACAGTAGCAGCTCCCACATGCACAGTCTCTGATCCTCACAATCTTAGGTTTTGGGGAAGTTTTCAGTACTAGGCATGTATTGTATTCCATTGTGCAGGTCTATAAGATTTAATCAGAGAGCACTTGATTATCCCAATTCCAGTCATTCCACTCATGCACTAGAGGGCACTTCTTGGCTGGTTAGAGGCTTTGTTGTCAGCAGAGTTGTTCAGTAGTTGGGTAAGTCTGTTGAGGAACTTTCTCCTCAGTAGCCTGCATAGAACATCCAATCATCGTGCCAGCTTCCAGCTTGGCTCCATCTTGATTTTCAGTGCCTTGAGACCAACATATGTCTTCAGCAACAGGTTCTTACTATCCAAGAGTTTTTGCAATAGGGGGGGACCTAGGGCAACAACTCACTGAGAGGTATGACACCCCTGGCACTGTGATGTAACAACCTATGCCTTCAGTGAGCAGCATTATTTACCCTCATAAGAAGTTTCTGCATGAACTAGCTCTCTCTCTCTCTCTCTCTCTCTCTCTCTCTCTCTCTCTCTCTCTCTCTCTCTCTCTCTTATTTTCTCTGTTTTATCTTCAAAATTCTAGTTCATCATTGAAAGGCTGTTTTAGTGAATGACAGAAGTCACTGACGTCACCCTTTAAAAAAAACTACCTAGTTGTAATGCCAGTTACACATCATCCATTAGCACAATACAGTTAAATTACCACAAGCCTGGATTTATTGCTCATTTCTTCACTAGTAATATTAAAAGTCCAGTTTAAGATATCCAAAAGCACTCCTGTATGATACTTGACAACTATGGATGAACTGTTTTTCACCTATTTTTGGAAGATTAAGGTAAGAAAAGAGCTATTAGAACTTTCTAAAGCCAAACTTTAATTCCTTCAAAATCAACATCAAATTGTAATCACATGGTGAGTTTAAAAGTTCATATCATTGTAATTGCTCAATTTGTAATCATCTTTTAAGTTATGAAACTATGTGAAGTATGTTCATTGTATGGATGAGTTACATGAAAAAGTCTTAGTATGGAAAATGTATGTTTTCAAAGAACAAACTTTACTATAGTTGGTAAAAATTGAATTATATATTTTGTTATCAGTTGAAGCTTCTTAAGGTGACTATGTCCAAAACAGTGCAGTGTAAATTTCCATCCTGTACTTGGAGTCCAGAAATGTCTAACAGTGGACTTTCTGCCATAGTTGTTCTATTAGTATCATAGACATCTCAAGTGTCACTCCCTGGAACCTTGAGAGCATGCCTGCTTTGATTGGAGTTCAAGGTCAGTGACTGAAGTTGTTCTTCATGCTTCTCTTCCTTACACTCCTCCTTATTGGCTGTCTCACCCAACTACAGACCAGGCAAGTGACAAATCCTGAAGTAAAATTTGTTTAAATTTTCACCATAAGTCTTTGTAAAAGGTCTGGGTGATGAGATTCCAAACATATACCTAAAATTTCAAAAAAAATTATAGATGAACTACTTTTGTATTCAGCTCTATGCCTCTTTAGTAATTCCTAGAAGGTGCCATTTCTGAAATCTAAAGAGAAGAAGCTGATTTCTCCATCAATATGTTATAAGCACAGGGCACGATGAATATTATTGGCTGTCAACTTGACTGGATTCAGAGACCTCTAGAAAACTGATAAAACACACATTTTGGTATGAGTCTGAGGGTGTTTTAGGGATAATCAGTATGTGAGTTAGTAATGGAAGGGGCAAATATTGCCTTGATGTGGGCAGTGTCCTCTTACAGCATGGGAACCAAGGTGGACAAAAACAAGGAGGGGAAATGCCCCTCTGTGTGTGATATCAATGTATGAGTAGAGGCTTTTTTTTTCTGCTCTCATCATTCAGAGACATCACAGCTCAAATTCTTTAACCTTTGAATTTAAAGTCATATGTACCAGGGACTCAAGTTCCCAGTCTTTGAACCTCACATTGGGTCTCATCATTGGTCCCATTTGTTCAGAAACTTTCAGCTTCTTGGACAGCCTTCAGTGGTTTCCCCAGCTTTCCAATCTGTAAACAGTTTTTGTAGAATTATGCATTCTTTGTTTCTTCTACTATGAAAGTTGATCTAGTAAATATATATATATATATATATATTCTATTTGCTTCTTTCTTGAGTCATTCTCAAATGATTCACAGGTTACTTCTTTAAAAAGTCCATTGTGAGTTTGAATAGTTTCAGGACCTTTAGTCACCCAAGAAATAACCATTAGATTGTGATGAGTTCCAGTGTTTCAACTAGAAACACTCTGGTTTCTCATATAGAACAGTTCATCCTGATGGTGAGCAAGACACAGGTGTGTGGATAGATATGAACAGACATGATTGTCACAGTTCTTCAAATATCTGATAATAATGACTGTTCATACTTAAATTCCCTCACCTGAAATTAATATACTAGCTCCTATGAATATTTCTATTCCTATTATTCAATTCCTATTTCTTAGGAATTCCTATTTCCTAGGAATATTCAATTCCTACTTCTTTCCTTATATTTTAATCACTGAGTATGTTTGTAATGATTAATCTTTGATTCTTAATTTGGAAGGCTTTGGAATCACTATGGAAAAATACGGTATGTGGATTAGGGATGAGGACCCACCCTAACTGTAGGTGGTGACATAAGGGCTGGGGTCCTAGACTGTGTGAAAAGGAGAGAGCTAAACTCTTAACTCCTTAAACTCAAGCATTCTGCCCTGCAGCTGTGAAGATACGGGGTAGCTTTCTGTGCCTGCCATGCCTTCCCCACCATGGTGGACTTCCCATTGAGACTGTAAGCTGAAAATAAATCCTTTCCTTACTTCAGCTGTTTCTGGTTGGACATTTTTTTCCCCAGAAATAAGAAGGTAACAATGTTTAAATTATAGGTATACAAATTCTGTTCTCAAGATATCAACCATTCTGAGGTCCCTCCTTTTCTATGCAGTAAATTAAAAACTTGTTTTATCTTATCTGACTTTTCATGTTTATAGTCCATCACTTATTAAGGCTTCAAATGTGTAAATCCAAAAATATTTCTAAAAAAAATCCCCTCAATTTAATAAGTTGTGTGGTTTTCTTACCTGTTACCTGCTTTTGATCCTTATCTGTCAGTATTTCTTTTAAGAAGCCCAAGATCCAAGTAGGAATCTTTTAATTATTTTCTATGAAAACCCACACATACTTTTAATCTATCAACACAAGACTACACTGTGTGGCTCCTATGCTCTAATTGTGCATTGTAATTTACTATGATGTTTTTGTTTATTTCCAGAGCAGGGGTGGGGGTAGCACATAGCAGAGCTTCATACATGCAAAGCAAGTACTCTACCACTGAGCCACATCCCCAGGCAACTGACTGATTTTTTTTTTCTTTTGAAAGTAAGATCAATCACTGTTTCTAGGAATTTCCTCAGGGACAGAACTGATATCCAGTGTTATGATCCTACCCAGCACCTAGTGTAAGCAGTACATATCAGCATAATTGTTGGCTAAGCAAAACTGAACCAGAAACTGAGTAAGAGCAAACCAAAATCTTTCTGACTATCTGATTTCAGGAGGACTGAAATTAGGTTATTTACATATGGAGCTCTTATGGCACAAAGTGATAAAATTATCTACTCAGTTTTAGATGAGTTTATAAAAATTATTTATTTGCAAGGAGGGGAGAGAGAGAGAGAGAGAGAGAGAGAGAGAGAGAGAGAGAGAGAGAGAGAGAGAGAGAGAATGGATGAGAATGGGTGCACCAAGGTCTCAAGTCACTGCAAACAAACTCCATTTGCATGCACCACTTTGTGCATCTGGCTTTACTTGAGTACTGGGGAATCAAACCCTGGTTGTTAGGTTTTGCAGGCAAGTGCTTAACTGCTGAGCCATCTCTCCAGCTCTTTAGATGTTACATTGACTCAAAATGAATCATTGACACAATCAATGAAGAATAACTCTAGCTTCAATTTTTCACAGTGTTATTTAAAATAATAATATTTTGATTCTAATAATGAAGGAGGATAAGAGAAAACTAGTTTCTTTAGACAGTTTCATTTAGACACTGAGGCCCAGAGAGAACTAGGAGATGCCACCCCACATACCACCTCACCCTGGCACAAGAAGAGAACTCTTGGCAAAAATGGAACTTGGGTCTGATAGAGGTCTGATACAGTGATCCCTGATGCCCTGGGGTCCTTCCTCCAAATCTACAAACCAATCCACTCTTCCCCTTGCATACCTGATTCTGATAAAGGCTGCTGTCTCCATCCTATGTGCGCTCTGCCTACCTCTCTTACTCGGCTACTGGCCTCTATGCTCACCTAGCTGTGTAATTTCTTTAAACGTGGGGTAACCATGAGTGAAACTCTCTTCATTACTCATTTCTTGTCTGAATTTCTTGGTCTCTGCTTTGCTGTTTGCCCTCTTACTCTTCCTTGAGCCTCAGTTTTCCCTTTTAACTTCCTTCACAGGAAAGCAGATGCCGTGTGTGTTCCTTCTAAGTCTCCCTACTTACACAGCTAAGCTCTACTTCCACTTGCTTGGGGTTCTACTCCAATCTCTGCTTGAAAGCCTCAGTTTCTTCTCTTTAATGAGCTTTATGAACTTCCCTCCACATGCGTGACTCGATTCCAATATCTCCTTGAAAGCCTCAGTTTCTCCTAAATGAACCTTATAAACTATGCAGTATTTTTCATATGACAGCGTGCTTTTTACTTCCCGTGTATTTATGACTCTGTGCTAGCCTTCCTTCCTAGATCCCAATCTCCCTTAAATAAACCCCACAATTTGTGATTTCTCCCTAAACAAACTTTATAACTCAAAACTTCCCTTCTTGATTTCATCTTTATCAGTTCTTTATCAAAGAGAGGAATGACCGAAAATTAGTTTTATAAATGTGGGGGACCCCTCCTGAACCCCCTAATCCTGCATCATTAACATAATAATAAGCTTCAGTTAAAATAAAATCTAAGGATAGTAGCTTGTTTTCACAGGTGATGTCCATCAGCTGGATAGTATACAATAAATGTCTTCCACATACTCCTGTTATATTTATCAAAGGTAAATAGTATAATTTAAGCAAAACTAAAACTATTTCTTCCACTTCTTTTTACTTTCAGTAATTTATGTGATGAATACTTTTGGGCAAATAAGACAGAGGTATAATAATATTTGATTTAGCAGACCACCACAGAGTCAGGATGATTTTATTGGAGGCTACTGAGGAAAACATTACATCCAAGCTTTTTAAAAACATCTTTATTGTCAATAATTAGATACATTGTATGAGAAAACCTTGTGATGGTACACCCATTTCCCTCCACCCTGTTCCCAACCCACTAGTACCTTCCTCTGTGGGCATACTGGATCAGTCCATAGGGTAGGGGGTTATGAATTGCACAAGAGGTAGCCAGTTTTTTTTTTTTATCCTTTGTGTATTGTTGCTATGGGAGCCAATAACTCTGGATATTCTCCCCCACCATGGCTCTTACAATTATCCGTCCCCTCTTCCACTCAGTTCCCTGAGTCAAGGTGGATGAGTTTTAAGTCTGCTTTATTATTGAGATCTTAAGTGTCTCTAGACATCTGCTTTGGATTGTGTGGTAGTTTGAATGGATGTCCCCCAATAGATTCAAAAGTGTAAAAGTTTTTCTCCCACCTCCTGTCTGGAGGAGGTGTCACCTTAGCCTGGCCGCCTAGGGAATTCCTATGGTGAATGTAAAAGTCCAGTGTTAGGGCTGGAGAGATGGCTCAGCGGTTAAGGCACTTGCCTCCAGTTCCTAAGGCCCCGGGTTCAATTCCGCAGGTCCCACATAAGCCAGACCCACAAGGTGGTGGCCCTGGTGCTCTCTCTCTCTCTCTATATATATATACATATATATATATATACATATATATGTATATATATATATATATATATATATATATATCTTCTGTACCTCTCTGCTTGAAAATGAATAAATAAAATATTTTTAAAAAGTCCAGTGTTACATATGTAAAGAGCAGTCAGAGCTGAAGTCTGGTAGTCCTGCTATTTTGTTAATTGGAGTTAGGTATACTTGCTTGCTTTGGAGATGCTGGGTCTCTCTCTCTCTCTCTCTCTCTCTCTCTCTCTCTCTCTCTCTCTCTCTGCTTGAATCTGTGAAATGGGGTCAGCCTTTTCTTGAAACTTCCCCTGGATCTGTTAATTTAATAAATACTTTACTCCCAAAATGGTGTAGAGATTCATCTCAGCGGTGTGTGGCTGACTATTGGTGTCAGTCTCCATTGACCTTTAATGGGTTATCTGACTTGCTGTGGTGATTGGTCTCCTGTTTGCCTCCTCACTTTCTCATAGGTTTCATTTGGGCCCTGTTGTGAAGGCTAGGTATGGTTTGTCTCCTGCCAGGATGTCAGTCATCATCCTAAGTCTTGTTGATGGAATTGAGTTGTCTGCGACTCTCTCACTGCCTTCTGAAAAATACAAAGAGAATCTCCATGGGAGAGTGAGATGAGTATTGGTTACATGAGACAAAAATGTTAATTTGGCAAGATTCTAATGCCTGTAGCCTCTTTGTGGATCTCTGGTAGTGGGAATTTCCCTTGGAGCCCAGGTTCTTGGTCCCCATAAGATTTCGCCATGAATCCCCCTTTAGTTAAGGGTTCCTTGCCACTGAGGGGATCTCTTAGCCAATCAGTAGGTTAGGATGAGTTACAAACACATTTGATAACTCCTCGGGCAATTTGTTTAATTCATAATTCTATAAACAAGTCCAGATATCAGAATTTGCTCTGGCAAGGAGGCATGCTGGGAGTGTGTGATTTTATCCATATCCTCAATATTTTCCTGCTTGACTCCACTAGACAAAACACTTATTAACACAAATGCACATAGACTCTGAGAAGTTTCTTTCACTCGGCTCAGTGCTCTAGGAGTGCTGATGGGGAAGTATCACATTGCTGGGTGTGATTGTAGAGCTCCTGCCAACCTTTCTCATGGGCCCATATTTTCACACATAAATCCACTCTAGTCATAAAATCACTCTTTTTATGTAATTTTTCTTTCTCACTAATCTTGGGATATATTTCTGTCTGGCAAAGATTATCACCTCTCGGGACTACTTGCAGTTCACTTGCATCATGTTTTCTATTAAGTTTTTATTTTCAGTTATGAAATTAATATTTAGAGGCAATCTTAAATAAATCAAATCAGACTACCTTACATGAATAACTAACATCTATAAAATAACCAGATTTCTGTCATCACATACTAAATATTTGCCTAACAGGTGATTCTCCTATAACTGTACATAAACATTGGCTCACTTTAAGTAAATTGAGAAGAGAAAGTTGGAAGACATACATACATACATACATATATATATATATATATATATATATATATTCAACAAATGCAGAAAAATGGCACATACAGAGAATCTCCCAAGAATCATGATTCTAACCTGTTTGTGTTATAACTAAATCTAAGTCATGTGCTTAATGGAACAAATTATAACTCTCTCATAAAATGGACCTATATAATAATTAGAAATTTCCAGTCTTCTCCATATTGTCTCACCATCTGAGATGACAATTTCCATCAAGGTTAATGAACAATTTTCTCCAGGACTTATGGTGACACTTTGGAAGGCATGTGCAAAGGTTAGCATTTTGTTTATCTGTCTAAACCAAATGACATCCCTGGTACTGTAAATTCCTTGCCATCCCTAACATTTAGGCAAATATTATCCTTAACTTCCGGTGTTACTAAATATTTTTAATTGTTTAAAGGTATTTAATAGGAAGTTGAAAAGTAGAGTCATATTAACTTGAAAGCTATTTTATTGTCTGAAAGAACTGTTTCTCAAATACAGCAGTTTGGCAATTCATCTTTGATTCTCTTTCTTGACTTGAGAAGCATTTTATACCAGCCATTTGGCTTAGGGAATTAAAATGTGAGTGGGTGTAAGATGGGTCATTTCATAGCCAAAGAGTTAGAAAGCCACTGATGATTATCCAGTTTCTTATTCTTCTGACACAGTAATTGACAAAGGTGTTGAATTACAGATTATTCAATACAAAACAGTACAATTTAGATCACCTCAGTCCCTAATAGGATGGAACAAATCTCTTTGCTCACCTGTTTAGAATACATAACAAGCAAGAGAGCTACATGTTCTTGCCAAATTTAATGTTTTGCAACATGCCGCATTATAAACTATCTTACCTTACTAATGCAACACATTGTAATAATAATGGTAATGTTCATTCATTCATTTATCTATCTAATATACAGTGGGCATCCACTAGTGTCAATAATTGTTTTAAGATACGAGGATTTGGTTGATGCAGGTAGACATACTTTATGTCTTCAAGTTATGGTCTAATCAACAAACCTCCCACAGAAATATTGAGCTAACAATTATCATGTACTCCAAGTACACTTTGATGTACTGACCATCAAAATGTGAGACTAGAATGGTGACTACCAGAATCTAAGGATAGTTGGGGGAAGGGGGAAGGAAAGGTGGGTATTCAAAGTTGTTGTGAGTGGTAGGAGAGGAGGACATCAGAATGCTTATGATGTGCTATTACCCCATAGTGTGACCATAGGTTATAATTATGTTCTGAATATAGAATTTAAATGTGATACTAGATGTGTAGATAGATGTTATTAATAATTATAGAACGTGTTGAACTTTCCAAGAAAGCATGTAAAGTATTTGGGAGATAAGTATTAAAAAGGATAATTATTATGAGATATCCTGGAAGATTTTGTAGAGGAGGTGACATTTGGTTTTGATCTTAAAAAGCAATTAAAAATTCACCTCTATTAAAGACTGGTATGATAGTCCTTCATACCTCAGCAGAAATATTTGTCCTTCTTTCCATAGTAGGATTGCACTTCTGTCTTCTTTCAATCTTGTATGAGCTATGTACTAATACAGTATGGTTTGAATGGGTAACTGTCTCTGTTGGCTAAAAACAGAGCAATTTGTCAGCATCTCTCCTTAATTGTGCAGCAATTACTGAAGTACACATGGAGGTGAAGTTTCTTCCAGGTTTGGTACAGAATTAGCTGTTAGGAAATGGGCCTCACATTAGACATGTGAAAAATAAGGTTGTGGAGTAATTTGTTACTGTAGCGTAACCTAACTCATTCTGACACAATGTGTTCCCTGCTGAGAGAATAGCTCATGCCCAAAGACCTGGAGGCAGGAGAAATGATTGTGTTTATTTGTTTCACTTCAAGTTCCTTGAGTGGCAAAAGGGAAACAAAAAGATGAGGTTAAACAGGGGCAAGGTTTCCATGGTTCTGTTAAAAGTGTTGTGTTTTCTTCTCTAGACACACAATAAAAGTAATTCTGAGACAGACAGATGGTCAAGGTATGAACAACTGTTTACCTCTATTTATAATCTGCTTGGGCCTGTTTTAAAGAAACACCCTATTATAAGGCTATTATAAGATGAAGACTTTACTTTTCTTTTTTGTCCCATTGAAGTAGCTATTAGGCATATTGATAAAATAACACTGACTTTTTTTGTCCTGTCCAAAGAAGGGTGGGATCAAAACCTTGAATCTATCACCACTGTATCTTGTTAGGAGAATGTTAATATATACTAAAAAATAAAAGTGAAGACCTTCTTTTAAATTTGCTTGAGACATGGAGTAACATGTTGATTATCTGTGGCAGTGGGGAAATGAAACTGTCACATCAATTACAGAGGCTGCTAAGTTGCCAGCAGGAAAAGCATTGATTCTCAGTAAATTCAGATCTGTAATTTCAGATACCTTTGTCATCTTTCTGAATGGAAAACTTTGAAAAGAAAATCACCCCTTCCATTCACAACAATACCCATCACTGGAGTCTTTGAAAGGAACTGATAAGATGGAAATTTATTTTTGAAACGCTCTCAGTTGTTGCTAATTTTTATTTCTAATTTAATTTTCATTTCTACTTTCTTTGAGCTATCAATTCATCAGTTCACTAGATTCTTAGCTGGACTCAATATGAGTAACATAGTCCTTTTGCAAGTTTATTTTAACATATATAGTAATGAAGAGTTCTAAATTGTGTGTGTCAGTATCTCCACAAGCAAACAGTTAATTCTATTAATAGCTTAAATTCTGGACATATTCTTTCTACCCTCCTGTGGCCTCTACTAAAGTTATCTCAGTTCTTCATGAAGTAGAAATCAAGAACTTTTAAACCCTTGGAAAATTTTTGCATCTCCAGGGACCGTACTGAACTTCCTGAATGGCATGTGAGGTGGACAAACGAAGAAAAAAAAGTGTCAGACAAAGTAGATAATTTGTATTTTTACAATTATGTATAAATATTTCTATGTGCCCTGCCTGGTGCCCATCCTTGCTCCTGGCCAAATCTCCTTATTGTTGTTCAGTGAGTTTTGATGACATTATGAAATGTTCAGGAGTTGCACATTTGTTTTTTAGAGATTATCAAGAGAATAGCTCTGCACTCACCATTTTTGTATATTTTTTCTGAGTGTAGAAACTATATTTTCATCCTTTAAGGCAGTATCTGGTTTTGTGGCTGAATTTTGGCTAATGGATGATGAGCAGAACCTTTGGATTTCTCTTTGAAACTTGTCATGAAATCTTTTGTGTGATTGGCAAACTCTTCTTTCTGGAATGATGATGAAAACCATGGTTTTAAGTTGACATTGCTATGAAATAGAAAGAATTTCGGTTCCTGAAATACCTTTATTTTAGTTTTTAAAATTTTTTTATGAATGTGTGTATGAGGGAGAGAAATAAGGAGAGAAAGAGAGAAGAGAGACAGAAGAGAGAAGAGAGACAGAAGAGAGAGAGACAGAAGAGAGAGAGACAGAGAGAGAGAATGGGTCTGCCATGGTCTCTTGATGCAAATAAACTCCAGACTCATGCACCACTTTATGCATCTGGCTTTAGGTGGGTACTGGGGAATTGAACCCAGGCTGGCAGGCTTTGCAAGCAAGTGCTTTCAACCTTGGAACCATTGCCCCAGCCTTCCTGATATATTTTAATTAATCAATAGCAATGTGAGGAAAGAGAGATATTTATCTAGACCACTAATATTTGGAAGCTGTTTTTTTACAATAGGGCTCATTTCTTGTTCTGATGATTTAGAATACATCTGGAATTCAGTAAGCGTTACCCAGTATTAACAATGTATTTGATAATATGGAAGAAATTGCAAATAGCAGAAATTCCAGAAACTATGGGTTTCTAGTCTGTATTTATGACTCCAGTAAACTATAGTCCCTATGTGATTAAATTAAAATTTATGATAACTTTTCAGAAGGCTTTGTCACCATGTTTTCTAACTTTGGCTATAAATAATGGCAAAGCTATGGCACTTTTATTATACAATAGCAATATATAAATCCAGCAAGCAAAATATGTTACAAGTAAAACAGTAAGTCATAATTCTGTAAAAGTAATTACTTAAAGGACTGTGAATTTTTCTATTTGCATTGGAAAGTGCTTTGCACAGTCCATTTGTTTAAGCAATGAGATGAAGAAATCAGTTCAATAAAATAGTGACTTTTGCATCACTAGCCATAGAGTCATTGAAATCGCTTGTAGTATTTCCACCTCTCAGTTTTAGAAAGTCTTTCATGCCTTCCCAGCATCACATATTTCTATCCCCTCCACAAAGCCTTTCAGCCATTTGTGTACAACTCACATGTTTAATAGCTTGATAGCTGAAGCAAGGCATGTGGAAGTATGATGTATTGATAACTTCAAACTAGTTATATTGGTTTAGGGAAGTAGTCTTTTGTTAAAAAGAAAAATAACCTCCCAATAATGCTATGTTGTGTCAATAAGAAATCCCATTAAGCAGAATAGACATCACTCTTTGACCTTTTTTGTTTGTTTGTTTCTGTAACATATAACTACAGTTTTTAAAAATTTCTTCTTGAAAAGCCAAGTTTTAATGTAGACACTGATTAGTGAGTCATTCTAGAAAAATGTGGTGTTTTTAGCATTTCATTTCAGCAAATGTTTCCTATCTGGTCTGCTGAAAGGAAATTTCTAAAGAGCCATTAGTCTTAAAGATGTCCATGTACTGCAAAAGTGAGTCATTCTCATAGAGCGTGAATGAAGAGGTTTAAAAATAAGCTGATACACTAAGGAGGCTTATCTTCTGTTCTTGCAGTCGTCACACTCATGTGTTCACTAATAAGTGTTGTATGATGGCAAAAGCCTCAGTTCAGAAAGCTAGCATCTGAGTTAATTTTTTTTCTGACACTTTGCTGTGACCTTGCAAAGTTAGTAACTAGCTTTAGATAGTACATTTCAGTATTTTTCATGATTCTTATCGCATCACCTATATGAGAACAAGCTAGGATCACAATTTTGGCCAACCATGGCCATGTGAATTAGCTGATTGGAGAAAAGCAACTCCTATTGTTTTTCACGTGTCACGTGATGCTAGCATCTTGTCAAACCCGTGCCTAAGCCATCCGTCTCTAATCAGAGTCAATGGCACCCACCTCAAATCATCAAGGTTACCTAGTGACAGAGTCAAAAATATATTTGGGTTTATTAAAATTTGTTACATTCAATTTCTTTCCTGTATAGGAGAATGATGGGTAATTTCAGAATTTCTTCTATTAGTTGTTTGTTATTACCTATGACTAACTTTCTAATATAGCTACTTTTTGACTCTGTAGAGAGTACTCCAATCTCAGACCATTCTGTGATATTTATTAAGCTACTGATTAGATAACAGAGACCCACTGTAATAGACTTAAACTTTAGGAACATGTAATTGAAATAAATAAAATATGGTTACACTTTCCATAGTTAAATCATACACATAAATTCTAGAGATGTGTACTTTAAAACACATAGACTTGGACCAGGAGAATAAAAACATTGCAATTTTTTTACATGCTGTTATAAATCCGGTTCCTAAAATTACTATTACTCAGCAATATTTATTTATTTATTATTTATTTTATTGCTTTACTAGGAAATCAAACCTATTCGAGGCCTCATGCATTTTAAGCAAGTTCTCTACAAATGTGGGAATTTCCCAAACCTTAGCTACTTTTTGGTTAAATTTTTCATTTTTACTATTGATCTTAAGAAAATGTAGGAAGTTTTGTGAATGCAGGATGTGAGGGTAAGTAAGTTGGATAAGGAAAATGAGTACATTATAGTGCAATATGAAGTAAAAAGCCAACAAATGATCTGAAATACATTTAGTTTATCTGCCGTTTGGCTTTTAAGTGCCTACCTATGAAAATGAGAGGAGATCAAGGCTAGCCTCTCTTTGCATGTCTTTAATGCCAATAAAGGACAGTTACAATTGCAAATGAATTGACACTTTGGGAAGAGTCAATATTTGACAAGAGTTTACAAATTTTAAAAAGTGAAAATTACTTATTTGAAAGCATTCAAAATAAAACCTGGAATATTTTGTTCATTATTCTAGTGTTACTTTTCATAAGACTGAATGATGAACTTATTTGCACTTCCTCTCTTTCCTTTTGCATTTCTTTCTATTTCATTAGTGAATTTCTGTAGTAGCATGAGACAATTAAATCCAAAATAAGAGGTAGTTAGTATCGTGCTTAGAGATCAGAGAGAAATCTTCAGAAGTCTGGGCTTTGCCTCTGAAGACCCAGGAAAAGTGGCTTAATTTTTTAAGTCTGAACTTCATTATCTGCACAAAGAAGAGAATAATGGTCAACGACTCACAGGATTCAGTGACCTTTGAAAATCAATGCTCTTAGCTCAGTAAGAATAAATCATAGTTACCACTCTCCAGAGTCAACAAGATCCTATCCTGGAAGTACAAAGAAGTTTTAGATTCATTGCAAGTGCTAATAAAGTACGATGAGCTCCAGGCTACCTGGGAGTAGAACTAAATCCTCCTTGGGTGTGTTCTACACACGTTCATGAGCATGGACAGGGTGGTGTGCTAGAGAGGAAGAACCACGCAGAGACCACTCATGTAGAAGAGCCAGAGATTCCACCCCCAAATTAGACAATGAATGACCCATATGGCTGTCGATCTGAGGCAAGCAGGATGTACATTAGCAGTAGGGGTCCTTCTCCTTAAGTTCACATGCTGCATTATAGCCTTCTGAGAATCACACACTCCATCTAATAAATTCCAGCTCATGAAAAAGAGAACAAAATTCTTATTGCCTTTTTTGTTATGTCTAAAGAGTAAATTTTCTTTAGCAGAGCATTGCATTTTTGTTTATGTTACCAGTACCACCGAAAGGCTTTTATGAATATATGCATTGTATATTATAAGTATAATATATTATATGTATTATAGAAATGTAAATATGTGTAAATTAGGTAATTATAATATATAATTATATGTATAAATATGTTTTATATATTATAATTATAGTATTATATATTATATATACTACCATTCAGTAGGTGTTCTATTTAATATTATCTAATTTTACTTTTATTGACTGACCATTTTCATACTTAAAGTAATGTTATTTGATCATAATCCCTTCCGAATACCTTCTTTTGTCTCCCTTTCCTTCTTCCCTTCCTTCTTCTGAATCTTCTTTACAAATAGGCCCTCTCTTCTATTTTGATGGGGTTTTTTTTTGCCAATCACCATCATCTATGCCATAATATTAACGAGCTCCATATTGTGGAAGACTCATGGAAATAATAACAATCATTGTGAAGTCATGAAGTAACAGGTGGGAAGCCTGAAGAAAGTGTCCTAAAGGATTCTTCCCTATCTCTGGCTCTATACAAATATTTATTTAGACATTGGCCACATCTGTGTCTATTGGAGATTTGCTTTTGCTTTGTGTGTGTGTGTGTGTGTGTGTGTGTGTGTGTGTGTGTGTGTGTGTGTGTGTGTGCGTGAGTGTGTGTGTGTTTTGTATACTTATATTGCTGATCAATATGTGAATTCACTTCCTGTGTTGCCAACTGTCAAATTGAAAATTTCAGATTTCAATTTTCTCAAATCACAATAGCTTATAACTTCAATCATCTAAGAGGAATGATGAAGTAGAAATTACACAACTATATTCTAAGATCATGGAAAGTATTTGATGTGACCTAGACATTTCTTTAACAGGATAGCTTATTGTGTACATACATGCTCATGCATATATATGCATCTATGTATGTATGTATGTATATATGTATATGTGTGTGGAGGGAGAGAATGAGAGAGATGTGTTTATGAAATTTCATTACAGACAGCCATAAAAACATTTTGTGCTGTGACTATTACTAGCCAGTTCTTAAGAAAAATTATAGTTGTGACATAAATAGATTTACTACAGTAAAACCAAAGAAAGCTCTCAATTTCATTATTTAATTGATTATCTTAAAATATGTAAATAAAAAAGCAAATTAGACACATATTAAGGGAAGAAAATAACTAATAAAGATTAAAGTAAAAATAAATGAAGTTTAAACAAGAAAAGCAATAGAGGAAATCACTGATCTTTGAAAAGAGCAACAAAATTAATAGCAGTTTAGCTCACCTGAGCAAGAAAAAAGAGAGGAGTCTCACTAGATAAACCTGGACTGAAACAATGGCCATCATTACTAACCTTACAGAAATTAAAAAGTTTATATAAAGGTATATGCTTACCAATTATATAGCTAAGATAAAATATAAAAATTCCTAGAAAGAGATATAAATGGAAAAATCAAGAAAGACAAACTGTGGAGACTGGAAAAAATGTAGGGTCCGAATATTATAATTAATAAAGAGATATAATTAGCAAATTTATGCTGCATATATGAATGTCTGGGTAAACTAAATTAATTAATCAACCATGCATTTTTATCTTTATTTTTATTAATTAAAAACTGTTGTATTGAAAAACCATGTGTTGGTCCTATTACTTCCCTCATTTTACTGAGGTTCCTTCTCAGTGGGGCTTCTAATATTCACCATGGGGTTATGAATGCAGCAGTCAGTCATGGTGCGGGAGAAATGTCTCTGGATACTCCTTGCCACCCCATGGCTCTTATGATCTTTCTGCCCCTTCTTCTGCAATGATCGGTGAGCCTTGTTGAGTGTGTTATAAGTCTACTTTAATGTTGTGCTCTCAGCAATGTCTGGATTTCTGCTTTTATGTTTTGAGTGTCCCCAGTGTCTATTGCCACCCCCAACCCCACCCCCTGCACATGTTGTGGGCTCAGGGTGAGAGCAGTGCTCATGCCTAACTTACAGTTTCTCTGTGGTGTCACCTGGTTCCTGGTTGATGCTCAAGAGGGGGTTCATCTCATGATAAGGAGTCAGCTATCTTTTATTGTCAAGTCAATGGATTTTAATTCTCTGTAAAAAAGAAAATAGATTGGGCTGGAGAGATGGCTCAGCGGATAAAGCACTTGCCTCCAGTGCCTAAGGCCCCCGGTTCAATTCCCCAGTACCCACAAGGTGGTGGTCCTGGTGCGCTCTCTCTCTCTATCTCTATCTCTCTGTCTCTCTCTGTAGCCCTCTGCTTGAAAATTGAATAAATAAAATATTAAAAAAAGAAAACATTATTCAAAGGAGAATGAGAGCAGGATGGGTTTAAGCAGATAAGCATTGTTAATTAACAGAGATTTTGATGAGTATAGTCTTTATTTTTGGCCAAAGACTAGTGGAAGCTTCTCAATGGAGTCTATGATCATCATCTTGGTAGGATTCCACTTGGTTCCTATTACCAGCTACCAGTTCCTTCCCATTGAGTGGGCCTCTTATCCTATCAGAGAGCCATCGGTTATCCACATAGGCTCAGGGCCAGTACTTTATGGCTGGTTGATTTGTCTCCAGAAGGATACCCTGCTTGTTTATAATGTTAGTGGTCATTCCCCCTCCCACCCCTAGCAGCTCATGTCGTGGTTTCCATTACTATGAGGTTAGCCATCAAGAAGCTGGATTTCTTCTAAATTCCAGCATGATCTCTTGATGTTCTTTGTCAGAAGCTTGTGATATCTTCAGCAATAGGGTCTGGTAATCACGTGCTTTGACAAAGCCCGCCTTGTTTTGGGGATCTCATAGGTCTCTCAGACCAACATCTAACTGTGGGGTGTAACCCATTTCTTGCCAGAGCGCATGGTTTTAAGATTAGGCTTCTTCCTACCCTCTCTGGGTCCATTCTGCCCAGGCAATCCCTCATCACTCCTATTAAGGATTATATTTTATCAACCATATATTTTAGGTAGAACTGATATCACTTCATGGAAGTGTTTGAAAAAAAAGAAAAGAAAACAGAGATAAATTTTCTGACTCATTTTATGAAGCCAATATTACCCCAATACAAAAAACAGTCAATGAAAATGAAAAAAGTATAAACAAACCTTGTTAATCTATCTTAGTGCAAACCACATACATGAAAATGTAAAACATACATGGTTTATATATTCCCTCCTAATTGGGATTTATATTTAAAATGAAACACGCCATATTAAAAAATGAAGTGTAAGACCACAGTATCACCTGAGTTGTTTGTAAAGTCCAACACCTTTGCACAATGAAATCTGTAAACAATCAGAATAGACTAGGAAAAATTAGGTTCAGTGAACATTGCATTTCTTTTGGGTCTGATGAAAGTGTTTTAAAATTAGGCTCATTTTACTTTTTTGGTTGTTGTTTGGTGCTTAGGACCAACTGAGCCCAAGCACTCTTCGACTTACCTAAACCCTTAAACACAACATTTTTAATATATAATATATAACTATCAAATTGTGTTCTTAAAATGAGCAAATTTTATGGTATGTGAATTATATCTCAAAACTTTTCCATGCTTAAATCAAAATCATTTAGTAAATAGATTATAAGAAAATATATCCATATATGATACAGAATAAGAATAAACTTGGGCTGGAGAGATGGCTTAGTGGCTAGAGGCTCTTGCCTGCAAAGTCTGGGCTCCATTCTCCAGTATCGTGCAAATATAGATGCGCAAAGTGGCACATGTTGTCAAGAATTTATTTGCAGTGGCAAGAGGTCCCTGTGTGCCCATTGTCTCCCCGTTTTTCCCTATCTCTCCTTGTAATTAAGCATTAAAATATTTTTTTTCAAACTTAAAAGGGATTTATTTGTGATTTCCTATATATATTTAGCTTGTAAATACAAGACTGTAAATGTATTAAGAGACAATTTCTGTTAAAGTTTTCATTGTGTTTCACTTCAAGTACTGCACAAGTTAAAATCTGATAAAGGATTTACATTCAGTTATCTGAAACTCCCCATCTCAGACTTTTGTT